>CAKNYM010053354.1:348693-386912 GCA_932195095.1 Andricus curvator | reverse complement strand
TGTCTGTCTGTCTGTCTGTCTGTCTGTCTGTCTGTCTGTCTGTCTGTAGCCACGATAACTTTCGAAAAAATGATCAGATTTGATTGAGCTTTGACACGCTTTTTTATGGCCGAAAAATAGAGAACGAGTTCGTTAACCAGCTATTTTGGATGAAAATCCAAAAAGTGAGCACATTTTGAAAATTTTTGAGACCACTTTTTTGGAAGATTTGAAAATTCTATGTACGGTTATTAGTAGTACGCAAAATGACGAACAAAATATTCTTATGACTTTTCGTGATAAAAAAAAAATTACTGGAGTTATAGCATTTTCAAAATTCCAAAAAACAAACGAAAATGATCATTTTAAGCCGAAAAACGCACGATATGAAAAAAAGTCAAGAGGAGAAAAACATTGATTCCTGAACATCCTATAATATTTTCATGACAACTTTTTGAATTTTTCGAAAAATAAAAAATTCAAATTTTGATCGCACAAAAAATTAATGAAAAATCAAAAAAGCCATTTTGCTGTAAAACTATGCAAGATACCAGAAAAGGTCATCTCACCAAAATTGTGCACCTAAAAAAGATCTACAAATTTCTTATCATTCACTTCTTGATATGACGCGTAGTTTTTGTTTTATTCGTAAAAAACAGCATTGAAAATAGAAAAATCAAATTTTCAGACGAATATTACCAGCTACGAAAAAATGACCGAAACAAAATTTGTTCATCCAAGGAAGAGGTACAAATTTATTGTGACTCATGTTTCGATAGGATGCGTGGTTTTTGTTTTATTCGTGAAAATAACATTGACAGTAAAAAAAATCAAATTTTTGAAAAAACAATGCAAGGTACGAAAACATATAAATGAACAAAAATTGTGCATTCAAAAAAGACTTACACACCCGTAATCAATTTTTGTGGTAAGAATATATTCAAAATTAAAAAATTAACTTTTTTGATAAACGGCACAAGCTAAAATAAAATGTTAACTAATAAAATTTGTCGCCTGAATTATATCATTACTTTTCATTTGAAATCAAATACAAATTTAGTAATTTGTATATGAAGAACATATAACACGAAGCACAAAGTGCGCGCTCAGTGTATTTACCAAATCGCACGCCGTAAGTGCGCTCAAACTTTTTTGTTTCTATCATTCGGTTCAAATTATTTTCAAATCAAACATCGAGCGCGAAGCGCGAGTGTCTGGATGAGAATGTGTTCCTTAAGGTCGATAGAACCTTGAGTAAATAAAGTTCCTTTTCAGTCTAAAATAAAAGCAAATTTAACAATCACTTAATATGTAGAGGTTTTGATAATTTTATAATATTTGCAAACAAATTTTTTCTTTCCATCGAAGTCGAACACGAAGTTCAAAAATCTAGAGGAGCCTAGCGTAAAGCGCGATGCAAATACGCCCGAGCGCGTAGCGCGAGGTGAATACATAATCGAGCGCGAAGCGCGAGATAAATATATGATCGAGCGCGAAGCGCGAGATCCAACAGTCGCGCGCCCTAGGCGCGCTCAAACTTGCGAGCGAAGCGAGCCGCGCGCGAAGCGCGCCATGAGAATGTGCCCGCAAAGCGGGCAGATTTTGTTATGTTATGTTGATGTTTTTTGTGGAACATTAGTGGTATTCTTTAATAAAAAATTATTACATTTCAAAGAATATTTATAATTTTTTCAACAACCTTAGGTTTGTAGACTTAAAGTTTATAGATTTAAATCCAATAAATAAAATTTACAAGTTTAAACAATTTCGTATTGTGTTAGTGCTTTTTGTCGAAAATTGACATTTTTACTATAGAAATCATTAGGTTTTGAAGAAGAATAATAAGTTTTGAACAATTTTGGGTTGCGCTTTTCTTTTACATCCATAATTGGTATTTTCAAATAACAATCATTGTAATTTGAACACAAGTTTGAACCTTTTTCACCATTTTGGATTATTTTAGTGCTTTTCGTCGAAAACTCGTATTTTTAATTTTAAGAAGAAAATATTTAGAACATTTCAAATAAGATTCACAACTTTTTAACAAATTTAGGTTATGACGGCGTTTTACGTCGGAGCACAGTATTTTTAGAAAAAAATCAATAAATTTCATAGAAGATTGAAAACATTTGTACAATTGTAAGTTCAGCTAGCGGGTTTCAATGGAAATATCTATGTAGATTTCAATGAATAATTTTTTTTATGTTATGTTATAGTTTTTCCACGAAAATTGGTATTTTTAATTTTCAAAATCCTAAGATTTTTCAAATTATTATTATTTCTCAGATTATCAGAGTAATTAAATTATTCTAAAAATTGTTTCTAGGCAGTATAAATATGCGTCTTACTTTCTGTCAGGAGAGTCCTTGATTTAAGAGCATCTCCAATCTTACACTTTTCAGTCTAAATATCGTCTTAATTTCAGGTCTTTATTACATGAATTTCAGTCTTTTTTTCGCTTTTTTTAAGGTTCAGATGTTCTCCTTATTTTCTGATTTCATATATGGTTTTTTTGTCGTATCTTAAAATAAGTCCAATTTTTCACTGAAATTAATTGTTCAGTTTATTACATAGAACCATGTTACATATATATGTGCATGCATACAACAGAGGGCATCAAAGCTTTAATAAGCGAGTTTAATCAAAATTCCATGGTCTGCATTACATTGCAAGCAAATCTGCATATCCATAATGCATTCACATTAAAGAATTCGAAAAATTAGAGCGAAACTGAGAATCAATTGGAATTTTAATTATCGCTTTTCCTCATTTGCTCTTCGAACTAAAAATCATTTCCGTGACAATGCAATGGAAATAAAAATAGAAATTGTTGCACCTGCAAAGCATTCAGCTTTAATCAAGTACGATAATGCTGATCAATGGAAAAGTGATAAAATACTATCATAGACGATTAATGAAATGAGAGCTATGCAATCTAAAGCGAAATCAGGCAACTGCTAGAAATAAAACGAGATCGGAGTGAAGTGAATCTGAAGCCGTAATAAAGAAATTAATTTTAAGATTCATTTAGATTCATTTAACTTGAATGATAAGTAATGAAAGTAGAATAATATATGTGCTTTATTCAGCGACTTTGATTCAGCTGAAACTCTACGTTAGTCGAGTTTAAATGAAATTTAACTTTACAAGTTTAACTCTGTTTACTGGAAATTTTAAACACAAACCATCTAGCAGATATTTAATAGAAAATATTTCAAGTCTAATTGATTTTCTATTATTTGTCTAAAGAGACTGATGAGGACTCACCGGCTTAGAAAAAGGAAACATTTTTTGAAACCTTTGAAGAAATTTCTTAGTTATAAATAATAAATATAATGAGATTTCAAAGAAGTTGAAAATTTATTTCACTTGTTAGGGAGCGTCTATTAATTACGTAAGGCTTTTTAGGGGGGATGGGGTCCGGAAAATCTTACAAATCGTTACTTATGGGGGGGGGGAGCCAACCTTTTCTTACGTAAGTTTTCTCTTTCTAATTATTATAAAAAATATGCTAGTGAACACCCGTTTTGGCTGTTGCAATTACTTTTTATATTATTAAACATTATATCATCCTCTAAGTTAAAAACCGAGTCGCTGGGGCACTTTTGAAGTTGGAGCTTTGAAAACGCGCTTTTTAAGAAAAATGTATCTTGAGTTGGCGAGTGCCGTAAGGGCACGTATTATATTTTTTTCAAACGTAAAATTTACCCCCTTTCGGTCCCCTCTGGGACGTAAGTATAACTTCGTGAGATAGAGCATGGATTGAAGTAGGATCTCGCTTCGAACCCCCAAAATCGATCCTTTTGACATTTGTTCATAAAAATACGAATGTCTCACAAATTACTATCGACAAAGTAGGCCCTTTCCTTGCGGAACGTCACATTTGTTTTATTTCTTTCTTATTGCGTAATATTTCATATGACGTACGTCCAATAAATCTAGAGTCGAGGAGTTAAACTGTTCTTGAACACTGGCTTTTACCTTTAATGAAACTTCGTGAAGTCCCTGGAAATCTTTGGAATCCTTCAAAATCCCATAAATTACCTAGAAAATTGTATTAATCCATTCAAATTTTTCAAATCATGTGAAAATTGTTTGAAAATTGCACTTTTTATCGTGATCCGCAACCGAGCCTGTTCAACATTCTATTTCTCGGAACTGGATAATTTTTTTTTAATCATAATCTTTTGTTTTAATGTAGAAATACTTCAGTTCGAGAGTAAACTTTTTTTATCTTTAAACGGTGATTTCGATTTTATAGAATGTTATTTCGCTCTCCTGAAAAATGCCGATTTTTTTGGTTATCTATTTCTTTACTGCACTCTTTAATTGAGCTCCTTAAACATTTTTTCAAAACCCTTTGAAAACTGTCAAAATCCTTGAAATCGCTTCAAATCTTCGGAATCGCCTGAAAATCCATTATAATGCTTAAAAATCCGTCGAAATGCCTTAAATTCTCTATAAAAATGATGACAATCGTTAAGATTCTGTGAAATATTTCGAAATCTTAGGTATATATATAATATACCATTAAACCATTTCCCTTTCAGGGTAGGCGTGACACTACCCGATTCGGGTAGTGTTTCTAGGTTTTTCTTGTAGTTATAAATAACTACAAGTGTGGGCTCACCACACCCACGATGTGCCAACAGCACTCATGTCAGTATTCTTGAATGGTCACCCATCCAAGTACTAACCGCGTCCAACGCTGCTTAACTTCAGTGATCTGACGAGAACTCGGTTTTTCAGCGTGGTATGGCCGTTGGCCAAAAGGTAATCTCTTAAAATTGTTGAAATCCCTTAAAAATTAATCAAAATCATTCAAGTCCTTGAAAAACTTTTTGAATCTTTTGAAATCCCTTATATATTATTTTGTTGAAGTCTGAAATAATTTTTCATGTTTAGTAGATAAAACATTTGAAAATCTCCTATTTGAATCAATTATAATTTTTACTAATTGTAATCAGTGACTAAGTGATATAGATCAGTTATTTTTTCTGTTGGATTATTAAGTTGTACTGATTCATCAATAAAGAGTCACTGATTCATAGCTAGAATGCAGTCTCTGATTGAAATTAGTAAAAATTGTAAGTGATTCAAGTTTAGAGCGTTTGAAATTCCGTTAAATCTCTTGATATCTTACGAAATCCTCTAAAATCCGTGGATATACTTCAGAGTCTTTTTAAATCTTTTAAAATTATTTGAAATCCCGTAAAATGATTGAACCCCTTTTCGAACTCTTAAAAGCCCTTAAAATGCTTGAAATCTATACAAATCTTTTAAAATGTCCTGAAATTTTTTGAACATGTTTTCTCTTTCAATCCCTTTAAACCTTCGAAATCCCATTAAAACTCCCTGTTATCCTTCAAAATTCGTGCAAATTCATCGGTATTACATTAAATTCTTGAAAATCTTCTGAAACACCTAACTTTTTTAAAACTATCTCGAAAAGTCTTAAAATCTCTTAAAATTCTTTGCAATCCGCGAAAATCGTTTAATTCCTTGAAATCCCTGAAAATCGGTCGAAATCATTCGGTATCTCTTGAAATCCAGTAAAATCTCTAGAAACATGATTAAACTCTTGGAAGTCCCTCAAAATATTGTAAAATACCTTGATATAATTGAGACTTTCTCTGAAATTATACTACACAAGTGCTTCAAACTCTTGAAATCTTTTTAAATCATTTGAAAAATTTTTCTTTCAAATAATTATTTAAACTATTTCAGCCGAAGGAAAAATTGCTTTCAAAATTGAAAACAGTAGTGTTGAAGAGAATGTCTTTTTTGCAAAAAACCATCATTTATTAAGATTCAAACCTTTTTGAAAAATTGGTAAGAAGCGATAGTATGAAAAAATTAGAATGCAAAAAATATTCCTAAAATAAATTTTTTTCTTAATTTTTAAAAGGTTTTCATTAGAAATCATGTTTTTTATTTGAAATTACATTATCAGTAATATTATGTTGATTCTTAAAGCCATAGAAAAGCTATTTTTTCACAGATCTGATTTTTGGCACAACTTTACTACCTTAACCCTTTTAGGCATATATTATTTCTTACATGCGAAATTTTGGTCAACTTGTTTTTGGTGGAAAATTCTGAAAAATACTTAAGGGTGTATTAAGTAGATAAAAAAGTGGAAAATGCATTTCTGCGGGAAACAGCTCTAATTTTGACTAATATTTATATTTATGGTATTTTTGCAGTTAATAATTAATGCGTGTATATATTTTTTCATACTTATGCATATTCTAGGTACCCAGAAGAAAGAAAAAACCCTGTATTTGTAGTTAAGAAAGCAGTTGAAAAATTGAAGGATTGCGAAAAAAGGTGGGACAACGCATGTCCCACCATATGTAGCCGATAAGGCTTAACTAGAACTGCCTTTCAGGTTGATGTTTCTCTGGTGAATCTTTCAGATTTATACAGCTGTTTTTTTTATAAAGTTAATTATTCGTAATGTCTCGTCGACAGGGTCGGGTAAACGGAGAGTCTGGGGACGAAAACGTATAGTGCTGTTGGTTGGGAAATGGCTGCCACCTGTAGCTATTGATCGGGAGGGCGAAGCCGAGTGTATTTTCCTTTGGACTTCCCCTCGCGGAGAACGTTATAAACTTAGGTCTATTTCTCGGTGACGAGCTCGTCCAGTTTGTTTATTCGATTTTCTTCTGTTTTATTTTTCACGTTGACTGATTTGCTCCACTACTTGTTTCACGGTGTCGAAAACAATATACTCTGTTTTATCGTACTCTGCTTTCAAATCAATTTATAGTTGAGCCGTATTGCTACTCGATTCGTTTCCAAATCAAAATATCTTTATTATTTCAGTTTTTCATCAATAAATCCCCCAAAAAAACACTATGTCTGAAAAAAGCTAAGTATCTACATGAATATTAATATTTTATTTATTTATTTCAAAGATAACCGAATTTGTGAAATGAAAAAATAAAATTTTTATGGTTCTACTCAATCAGAATGTTTACATCAAGGCTTGAAAATATCGGCAGAGTTTCTAGAAATGTAATTCATTTTACTGCATCGTAACTTTTGACACTTCAAACTTTTCAACTCGATCTTCCTCTTTGCTCTCCGCTATTCCAGAGAATGTTTCAAATAATGTAATGCAGACTTTTACCACACTTTTTGAAGTACGTACATCCTACACAAATGTGAAGTAAAAGTTTTCAATGCATAATTTAAAATTGGAGAAAAAACTAATTTATAAGAAACCTAGAAAATGAAATCAAATCTAATGCTTTAAACAATATATAGAGGAATAATTGCTGGTAGTCCTCCTATTTGGACAAACTGCAGGAAATAACTTTTCTATGATTTACAGGGCTGCAACTGAATAATTTGTTCTCTTATTTACAATATACATACACACGGAAAAAATTTATCCGTAAAAAAGTCACGAACTAGTAGCTAGGTCTCGGATATGAGAAAAATTCAGCAGATATTTATGTATTTTCGTAAATAACCTGCGAACTTTGAGAAAGATTGAGGAACTCGATGTGAAAATTCTAAAACGGTTCATCACTTTTTTTTACGTGAATAATTACAAAAATATTACGAGTGATTGAGAAAAGATTCTCAGAGCACTCACGAGCTTGCCCGACAAATCTGGGAACTCCAAACTAAGTCGCCCTGTACGTGGGCCACGCACACACGCGCGGTGCGTCTGTGCGCTCGTATGTGTGCCTCGAGCTCGTCGAATGAGTGGCTAGAAGTTTTATAATACCTATTTTGTTTGGCCTCGATGGCTGCGCGTGTTTACGCACTCCTGGTTTATGTTTAGAAACTGGTGAGTCAGCAGTGTTTTGAGGTTCGAATCTTCTGAGTTGCGAATTTATAAATTAATATAAAATTAAATCGCACAAATAAAATTTTTCCTCTTTTTATTTCAGTCTGAAATTTTCAGGAACTGTTCGTAGGAAATTCGAACTGTTCGTAAGAAACTTCGAAATTTATGCATATATTTCTCATAGAAATAAGGATTTAATGTTTCATTTTTTTATCTCGTATCCGAGACCTAGCTACAAGTTCGTGACTTCTTCACGGATAAATTTTTTCCGTGCAACCGTTAATCAAAGCAAGTAAATATGAAAGTTCGAAACCAATATGTATTTGCGAAACAAATACGTTTAATTTCAAATCGAAAACAGTCATGTAAAATTTCATTTAATGACTTTGATATGCTGCAAATTTCTCATCAATTATACCGTATAATTAGAGGGCCATCCATAAATTATGAAACAGATTTTTTGCCACTCTTTTATCCTTCCCGCCCCTCATGTAACAAGTCGCTACAAAGTGGTTTCACCCCCCCCCCCCCTCTGTTACGTAATTTTTTACAAATATTTTCAGCCACGTCTTAATAAATACAATTTAATTACTTACTACCTGAGACTCTCAAATTGCTAAATAATTGAAAGTTAGTACAATCATCTAGCAGACAAATTTTCATCCAAAACTTAATTTTTCACAATATTACATATATCCAATTATTTAATATTGGCTATGCATTTTTATACATTTTGTCGTTCCTAATAAACGCTAAAAAATATAATATAAAAAAAGAGTACAGAATTATCTCAAATCTTTGATCAAATCAGTTAAGTTCATAATTTTAACAACAATTTAGAAGATGGAAACCCTTCAATAGAGGTTTTAAATATTTTTACTGCCTGTTCAATCTATCCTCAAATCTGGAAAAGTAGATCAGCAAATCGAAGGGCGTATTTAGTAAATAGTGCAACGCCCGATAAACTTAATCACTGCAGAATGATTTTAGGAGTAACAGTAATTTTGAAAATTGTAAAAAAACTTTGCTTTCATAGATATTTTTTAAGTACCGGAAAATCTTTTGAATCCTTTCAAATCTTTAGAAATATCTACCTTGAAATATTTTAAAATTTATTTTAACCTTTGAAATCCTTTGAAATGCCTCAATTCTTGTGAATAAATTATTTGAAATTGTATGAAAATATTATAGAATCCCGTGAAGTTACATGAAATCTGATGATATTCCTTCAAATTCCATTACATTTTTTTAATCTCTTGAAAATTCTTCAGAATGTTTTAAAATACCCTGACATATTTCCAATCCTCTGAAATATTTTTAAATCTATTACATTTTTTTTAATCTCTTGAAAATTCCTTGGAATCTTTTAAAATGCCTAAAACTCTGTGAAATCCTTTGAAATTATCTTGAAATTTGTTGCAATCTTTCAAAATGTCCTAAAATCATCACAATTTTCAAAAATATATTTGAAAAATTTTTATTTTTGGAAGTACCTTAAAATATCTGTAAATCTCTGTAAATCTTTGAAATACTTTGAAATCTCTCAATTCTTGTCAATAAATTCTTCGAAATTTCATTAGAGTATAATAAAATTCTTTTAAATCCCGTGAAGTTACTTGTAATTTGATAATATTTCTTGAATTCCCTTGAAAAATTTTATATCCTGGAAAAAATATTAAAATAACTTATTAAGAGCCTTTAAAATTCCTTAATATTACTAAAATTTTAAAAAATCTGATAAAAACCCTCAGAATTTTTTTTTATATTCTAAAATCTTATAGGTGCCATAAAATCCTTCCGAATCTTCCAAAAATTCTTTAAAACCGCATTGACTTTTTTTAAATCCCTTAAAACCATTATCCTTGAAATATTTCAAATCTCATCAAATGTTGTAAATCTATTGAAATTCCTTATCAATATGTTCACAGAATTTGATGATGATTCCTTAAAATCTTTTATAATATTCTAATATATTTAAAAAAAAAATCGATTTCTGGAAATATCTTGAAATATTTGAAAATCTCTTCAAATGTTTAAAATCTTTTGAAATTCCTCAATTTTTGTGAATAAATTCTTTGAAATTTTATTTGAGCATTACAAAATCCCTTGAAATCCCGACAAATTACATCAAAGCTGATCATATTCCTTGAAATCCCTTGAAATATTTGAATTGAATTGAAATATTTGAATTCCTTTGAAATATCTGAAATCCTCGGAAACCTTATAAAATTCCATCAAATCCGTTGAAATTTCTTTAAAATCCTTGGAAATATTTGGAGGTCTTGGGAATCCTCTGAAATACCTTGGAATTTTTCCAAATTTCTTACCTTCGCCCGATAAACTTAAAAAATATTTAATAAATTTACGGATTGTAGTAATTTCAAAAATTGTAGAAAAGACTTTGTTTTTATGAATATGTTACTATTCAATTATCTTTAAAAAAATCAAAAATTATAATCTAATAATTATACCGATATCAAAGTCTTTATAACGTTATTACAATCTTATATTGTAATTACTAAACTCTAACGCAATACTGTAATTTTGTATACATGGATTTGCAATAGAGTTGATTAGGTAAGAATATTACGTAACAGTATCAATTTACCCCTCCCCTCCATGTGACAAATCGTAACATTTCCCCGAACCCCCTCAAAATTGTTACATAATTTACAGTTAGCCCCTAAGTACCTATAACGCAACATTATCTTTTTTTAATAATTCTTATTAGGTTTTGAAAATACCTGACATACAATTACAATTATTCGATATTTTCGGTTATTCTTTGTTGAGAGTGCCAGACGTGAGTAAACGGAGAAGTGAAAGAAAGTGGATAATAAAGCCTCGGAAAGACAAGCCTGGTCGAGTGAAGGAGAAAGCATTTCTAGCTCTGCGTCTATTGAAAGAAAGAGAAAAAAGCAGTAACCTAGAAAAAGAACCACTTTAAGAATTTCAAGAGAAATTCCATGAATAAGATAATAAAATCGATTTCTAGATGAAAATAATTATTAAACCCCCAGTTACACAAATTCCATCGAACTTTTCTTAATAAGAAAGAAGATACTAATGAGAGATAAAGTATTAAGAACCCTTCAATTTAGTGTCAATCACTGTCGTGATTAGGCTCGTTATTCATTAATGATTTCTTATCCCGCTACTAAGGAATGTGATAAATTGCTTTTATGACTTGACAAGAAAGTGCTAGCAAAATCGTTTAAACACGCAACTGTTTATGTGAAAATGAAATACCGTGAAAGTAAGTGTACGTAAAATAAGTTCTTTGGTACGACGAAGAAGGCAGTGATTTTTTGATTACATATGTGAAATATTTTATGTGAAACATGAAATGAGTTGACAACAAAGACAAGCTGAAATAGGGTCGTTGCATGATTTACAACAATTGCATTTTTTAATAATAAAGTACCTTCTCTTCACATTGGTGAAAAAAAATTTTGTTTAAATACTTTATTCCGGAGAAAATGTAAAAATAAATTACTATTTTTAATATTACAACGACCTTCAGTTGTTGAATCACTTGTACCAATCAGAGAAAAAAATTTTAATTTTCATGCTCATTTAATGAAAAATTCTGAAATTTCAATGGCATTATTGGTTAACGTTCGAATCTTCAATGAAAAAAGGCAAAACAGTTGGCAGGTATTCTTTTAGCAGCAAATTTAATTTACCGAAATCTCATTTTCCCGAAAAAAAACGCTCGATTGTGACTGAAAATATAGTGGTTTTTCCGGGACCACTAATTTTTCCCAGAAATTCACTAAATTGCTACTCACTATCTAGTGTTTTCGGAAAAATGAGATTTTAGTAAATTGAAATTTCTGATAAATGAATACCTACCGAAACAATTGAGAGATTTCTTGGCGCGGCGCTTCTACCAAGCAGTGACTGTATTTTCACATATAAAAATATGAAGATTTAAAAATATAAAAAAGAGACTTCACAAAAATTTATTTCTTTATTGTTAAAATTGTTATCTATTTTTATATTTCAAGTTAAAATTAAAAAGCATCGAATTTTTTCTTAACGTCCCTATTACTATACTTCACCAATTCCATTTTATCCTAGGGTGAAAATAAAGGAACATATATTTCACAGTATAATCCATTTTTTTAGGTTCGTTATACGATCATCCGAAGATTACCTGCGGATTATCAAAAATTGAAAACATTTTTTTTAATGCAGTATTTTCCGAACGACGGTAGGTATTTGAGATTTCCATTTTTCATTCGTTCGTAAAATATTGCATTTCGACAGAAAATTTTGTCACTTTTTGAAAATTCGCACTTAATCTTCAAATGATTGTAAAAAATAAAAATGAAACTTTGATTCAATTATGAGAGACGTATTCCTTTTTTTCACTAGAGATTGATATATCAAAATACCAAATCATTCTGACACACTAAGCTTAACCTCTGCCTGATTTGAAATGGAGTTGGTCAATTACACTTTTAATAATGTGAGGAATCGATTTTTTTATTTTCCGGTCCAGGATTGAGTTAAAAAATTATTACTAACAGGATAATATACAACTATAATCATCAATAAAAGTAAAAAATAGTTCGATTCGCAATTTTATTGGCTACTGCTAATTTAAAATTTGATCTTCGATATAAATGTTTTCTATCCTTTGAATGTTTCAAAATATTTTAGTGTCTTATAGAATATTCATAAAAATTCAGAAACGTTTGCAAATACATATACAATTTTCCACAATATTCCTAATTAATCACTGATAATGTTGGGCCTCTTTGGAAGAGTTCCAGATTGAATATGCGACCTTAGAAAGTTCCACGATATTCTTGAATCTTTCATTATTTTCTCAAATATTTATTTGTTGATGTTGCGGTGTTGACCAGGTCGCTATAAGTATGTAATTATAATTGATGTTAATTATTTTTCCCTACATGTTCTTAAATCAATATTTTTTAATATTGTTTTTTTGTTTTTTTGTTTTTGTGTTATGAAAAAATTCATCTCTAGCTCTGTAGAGAAAAATAACTAGCATCAATATTATAATTAATTCTCGAAAATTATCAATATTATTCCCCAACAAAGAAGGGATAAAGAAAAGAGAATTAAATACAGGAATTTCAAAGATTTCAAAGTTCTACAATCTTTCGAAATGTTCATTATTGTGCGATATAAAAAATGTCCATGCATATTTTAAAATTTGATATAAGCCCGTATCTAGGTTCACCGACATTTGGTGTGCCTAGATACTTTCTAGAAGCCTCTCGAATCTTCCAAAATCTTATTGAAGATTGAACAAAATATTTTAACCCGTTTCAAAATGCAGAAAATTTTCTACTCTATTTCACAATATTTATCAGCCCGTTTGTAAAAATATAGAATGTTCCGAAGCATCCAAGTGAATATGTGTCATTCCATGGGAAAAGGTACCACTTTGTCGGTATGGAGTTCCATACAGAGGCATATAGCCGGATAAATTCTCGACATTTCAAGCCTAGAATCAACCCACTAGGTTAAAAAACAAGTTGTTGGGGCGCTTTTGAAGTTGGAATTTCGAAAACACATTTTTTAAGCAAAATGCATCTAAATTTGGCGAATGCCATATGGGCACATGTAAATTGTTTGCTCAAAAATAAAAATTACCTACTTCCGTCCACTTCTGAAACACAAGAATAATGTCACTAAATAGATCATAGATTAAAGTGTGATTTCTCATAAAAACCCCAAAATAGATTATCTGGACCTTTGTTCACAAACCGGTACCTTGTCTTGCGGAACATCCATAAATTACGTAAAAGTTTGTTGTTTTTTTTTTGGGGGGGGGGAGGTACAATATGGTACATAGGAGGGGGAATTGTTACTCATACTTAATAATTATAACAAATCAATGCTATGAAAAATCAATTTATCCAAAATTATACTATAGCGTTAAAGTTTAGTAATTACAATTTGAAGACTGTAATAACGTTACAAAGACTTGAATATCGGTAGAATTAGATTAGTATTTTGATTTTTTTCCATCATTCTGTAGAAAAATATTTATAAAAACAGAACCCTTCTTAGAATTTTTGAAATGACTACTACCCATAAAATTATTCAACATTTCCTTTAAATTTAAATTTTAATCGGATTTCAGCAATCTGCATACTTTTATTTAATTATGAGATTTTTTCTTAGCAGGAATTAGAAGCAAAGAAATCATTTCATAAGTTAATTTGGAAAAAAGAAAAAAGATTCTTTGATTCAAAAAAATTCATATTGGTTCAAGAAATGGTTTTTTGTTCCAATACAAGTTTTTCTTAAATTTAAGATGGTTTTCTTCATTTTAAAATGATTTTTGATTAAATGAAAAAAATGTTGTAAATGAAACGGTTTCTTTGATTAAAAATTATTTTTTTCTGATTGATTCTGGAATTCCGGGTCTTTCTGATATTTTCCATTTTTGATTTGGATTTTTTTGAAGATCAGATGTCAACAGTTTTTAATTCAATTGGATAATTTCTAAAATTGTAAATTTTCAAAATGGAAAACTCTTCAATTTGAAATATTTATAATATTAGGTTTTTCGATTTTGAAGAGTTAAAATTGAAAATAATTTAATTTTCAAGATTTATATTTTCAAGGTATGTAATGTTGAACGTTTTTTTTTTTTTTTTTTTTTTTTGAATTATTTAATTTTGAAGATTTACAATTGAATTGAAGATTATAAATTAATTTTGAATGTATTTAGTTACAAATTTGGAATGCTTTTTTTGGAATAGATATGTAGTTCAATTTTGATGATTTACATACAATGGAAAGTTCTTGCATTTTTAAGATTTTCGATTAAAGAATCTTGAATTTTTAATGTGTATAATTTAGAATGATGTAATTTTAAATATTTTCAGGGTTTCGTAGACCCGGGCGGAAACCCTTATAGTTTCGGTCGGATGTCCTTCCGTCGTACTTTTTTCCAAGTACGTGAATTGAGGGGAAATTAGCGAAGTTGAAGTAGCGAAAGTGAGGGAAATATTGAAAGGACGAAAGGGAAGTGAGGGTAAAATCAAATAAAAGTTAAAGGGAATGAGGAGAAGAAAAATAGGTGCAATGAGGGAGGGAAGTAATTGTAGTGAGGGAAAATTACAGGAAAACGGGGAAGGGAATTAGGGGAAATGATGTGGAGTAGGGGAAGTGACGAGGGGGGAAGTAGAGGAAGTGAACTAGGGAAAGTGAGGGTTAATAAAGGGAGAGGACGTAGGGGATATGATTAAAAATTAGGGTGAGTAGGGGAGTAGGTGAAGGAAAGTATGGGAAGGGGATCTTTGAAAGACTTAATTAACTTAATTAATTTTTGCTGGCTCGCGGCTCCCACTTTGGCTAACTTTTTGTTTTGAGTAGTTCAATTTCAAATATTAACAATTAAAAACTCTTTAACTTTGAAGACGTTTAATTCAACACTATCAAATTTTTATGATTATGATGAAGAAAACTCAAGAGTTTTCAATTATAAAAACTTACAAATTGAAGACATTTCAAATGTGAATCATCTGAATTACAGAATTTTAAATTGTAAAACTTAAAATTTGCATCACTTTTAATTGTAAATTTAAAAAATTAAAAACTCTTTAATTTAAAAGATTTATGATTTGAGTTTTGGCAATTTTGAACAGTTACAATTGAAAATTCTTGAGTTTTGAAAATACAGAATCGAAAACTATTCCTTTTTTAGGATTTATATTTTAAATTGGTATGTAATTTTGAACTTTTTTTTAATAGTTTAATTTTGAAGATTTACCATTAAAACTTCTTTGATCTTGAAGAATAAAAATGAAAATTTATTCAATTTTATAAATTTGCAATTTCAAATTCTTCAATTATGAACAATAAAAATGACCGTATTGAATTATTTTTTGGAAATTAATAAGACATGGCTAAATGTGTTTGGTAATTTATGGATATCCCTTGTATTCACACAATTTTTTTAAATACCAATTTACAGCTTTATTGTGGAATGACACATATAATGACCGATCTAAAATAAATAGTACTCACAAGGTTTTTATGACACAAAGAAATGGTAATTTGTTTTTATTTCAGCAATTTTTCTTGGGAATTCTCTGAGTAATTTGAACAAGAAATAATGTCCATTGTTAGAGAAAAAAAGTGTGGGTGTAAAAGAGTTGACCCTTCTCACCTGATCGATATAGCTACAGGTGTCCGAAGTATAAGCACGCGAGCTCGTTATTTACTCTGGAAATTCACGGGTTCATCCGATTTTCGCTTGGTCGACGAAACGCTAGGACAAGGATCGAGTAACAAAGTTGAAAAGGGTCAGGGAAAAATTACCTTGGTAGCAAATCCGATATCTCGCTTTCATCGAAATTTCACCTTTTATCCACGCTTTTTTCTGACTTTTTTTTATTACGAAGTGATTTATCCTCGCGATTTGAAATCCTCAACCTTCACAGTATGCAATACTTCGCGGAGGTAGTGTATCATTAATTCAGTATTGATTAAAACTCCGGGTCGTTTTTTCTATGAATTCCACTGAGGAAAGAAAAATTGGTTCGAAAGTAAATTAAAGTACATGTAAAGATCATCCATATTTTTAGAATAATATTCTTAGCTAAGAGAATCCTTTTTCTTTAAAAAGTAAATCGAATTTGAACTTTTTGATGTTTATAATTGAAAATGTTATCACAAGGACAATCGGTAATTAATCGTGAATAAAAAATGAACCGGGCAATTACAATTAAAGTTTTTGAAATATGTAAATTTTGAAAGGTTTCTGGAGAATTCAAAAATTTACTGAAGATTTCTGGGAAAATTTTAATTAATTTTTTCTTTTGAAAAATTAATTTCAAGAGAATACTTCAAAAGATTTCAAAAGATTTCCAAAATTTTCAAAGAAAAATCTGGAAGATTTTGAGGCAATTTTTATAATTATTTTTTACTATTTTTTTTCAAATAAAAATTCTTCACTAAGTATTACTTACCAATTAGAATACCAAAAATGGTTTACCAAATATATGTTTATAAATAATCGAAATTGTATTATATTTTCCATATACCTAAATATCTGAAGTAATTTTATTCTAATTGTATTTATTTTTACTCTAGACCATAAATAACAAAAATATCATTTTTTTAATACTGCAAGATTTCAAAACACATAAAATCACACATAAGAGAATCTTATGTTAAATGAGTTTTATTTGTGCTTCTAGCAAGAGGAGATTTGATAACTATAACCGGGGAAAAACCGGGAAAACTCAGCGAATAACCGGGAATTTGGTGGGCGACAATTAGTAGACACCCTGAGAATAAATAAATTGTTAATATGAAAAAAGTTGACATGAGACGAAACCCTGGGAAATTGAAGGACTAAAACTATGGTCCGACTCGAACGGTATAAATTTAAAGGGTCAGAGTCGTAAAAAGTCTTATAGCAATCTCTACGAAAATAAAATTTCAGGATATTTGTACAGGGTATTTTCATAGGGTATGACATACTGCAAAGTGTATTTTCAGAAAGGTCACGTCCAAGATTCTCAAATTAACATTTTATGGGCTCTTTAGGAACTGTAAAACTCTGACAAAAATTGAAAATTTATTTTCAGTACTTGATCCTTTATGACCATACAAAAATAAAATCATTTTTAAAACTTCAATTTAAAAAAGATTTGTTACGTAGGAGGGGAAGGGCTAATACTGAATGTGACATCCGACATGGGAAATATAAATGTGAATAACGATTTTTTAAATTGCTCGAAAAAATTTAAATTCGTGATTTTATTTTACAACTTTACAAGTAAATCATCTAAATACAGACTTCACACTCTTTTCCCTATTCCCCTCTTTTCCCCTCTCTTAAAGAATTCCTCTTTTTCCACCTGTTTTTAAGAAATTTCCCATTTTCTTTGTTTTCTGCATAAATGCGAACTGAAGAAATAGAACCCCATAAGAAAATCCAACTATTTTTGGCTAAAAGATCATTCTTTCCGGTTAAAAAATCTACTATTATATTTGATGTTCAGCATTTTTCTTTTGATTAAAAATTGTACCATCTGGTTGAACATTTACCTAACTTGTTGAAAGTTCGCTTTTTTAAGTTGAAAATTATTCGTTTTCAGTTAAAAATTCAATCATTCAATTTTTCATTGAGCATTCTTCTTTTTTAGTTGAAAATTCAACTACTTGGTTGAAAGTTGAAATACTTTTTAAAACATTTATTGTATTGATTGAAGAATGAACTACTTTGTTGAAAATTCGTTTTTTTCGTTAGAAAATTAATTTTTTTGAACTGATAATTCATATATTCCATTTTTGTTTGAAAATTCAACTATTTACTAGCAAATTTATGTATTTTGTTTTCGTCTTTTTTGGCAGAGAATCAATCTTCCTGATTGAAAATTTAACTACTTGGTTGAAAGTTGAAGTACTTTGTTAAAAATTCATTTTATTAGTTACAGATACATCTTTTTGGTTGAAAATTCAACTATTTTGTTAAATTTCGTTTTGAAAATCAATATTTTGAACTGCAAATTTAACTATTGTATTTTTGGTTGAAAATTGATCGTTTTTATTCTAAAATCCAACCATTTGGTGGAAAATTAACTTATTGATTGAAAACTCCTAATTTCAGGAAGAAAATTTAATTTTTTTGTACAGAATTCACCTTTTTGGTTTTATAATACAGCAATTGGTTGAATTCGATATTTTTTTGTCAAAAGGGAAACTGCTTGGTCAAAAATTAATCTGTTCTTACTGAGAATTCAACCATTTCGTTGAAACTTTGTCTTTTTTGCTGAATTCAACTGTTTTTTATTTAAAAATAGAATCTTTCTAGTTCAAATATCAACTATTACATTTTTTGTTGAGAATTCATCTTTTGTGGTCAAATTCGACTGTTTTTAATTTTAAATAAAAAACTTTTCTGGTTGAAATATCAAATATTTTTTTTTTTTGTGAATTATTATTTTCGTTATTGAAAACTCAAGTGTCTTCTAAAAACTACATCTTCTTGGCTTAAAAATTCAACTATTTGGTTGGAAATGCAACTGTTTTTGATGAAAGCTTAACCTTCTTTTTTTTTTAATTTGACGATTTGGTGGAAAAAATCAACTATTTGGTAAAAAATCAGCTACATTGATGAAAATTCGCCCCTTTCGCTGAAAGTTCAACTATTTGATTGTTAATGCAACTGTTCAGTTCATAATTCTTTTTTTCAAATTTAACTATTTTTTTGAAAATTTAATCCTTTTGTTGAAAATTCAACAGTATTCTAACAAATTGGGACTTTTGGCCTAAAGATTCAATTATGTATTTAAAAATTCAAATGCTCATGATTAAATCTTATTCTTTTTTCTTTTAAAATTCGACCCTTTGGTGGAAAATTCATCTCTTTTGGTAGAAAATTGTAATCCTTTTTGTATGAAGATTTAACTATTTTGTTGAAAATGCAATATGTTTCGACTTGAAATTTTAAGTATTACATATTAAATTTATTATGGTACCTATACATTAATTTTATTTAAAAGAATTTATCCCATTATTTTTGTGAGAAATTACCTCGTTTCCCCTGTTTTGAGAGCATTTCGGTCTGTGAAGTCTGTTAAAATATTATATTTTGTGTTTTATTTGATGCGTCTATCGAATGAAATCAAAGAAAAAATCATGTGTGATCATTTGTATGATCTGTGACGAAGAAGAGGATGGGTAGAAAAAGTTTTTAAAATAGCTTCAAGTAGTTTTTAAACGGCCCCTGATTACCTTCACATAATAGAATAAATTTTTAGTGATTCATGTATGTCTTCACGTGTAAATCCGACATTTTTTTAGTGGGAATGGTTAATCGTGCGATCGTAGATTAGAAGTTGCTAAAACTCTTAAAGAGTCCAAGATTAGGTATCAGTCGATCTCGAGAACGACTTCTTTCCCTTTATTTTTTCCCTTTTTTTACACACAATTCTTTGACCAATATTTTTTTCTTTTTTCCGCCCTCGTCGTATTTCAAGGATAAAATCAGAAACCTTATAAGTTCCGAACGATAACTTTCCGGTACCCTGAAATTCCAACGACAATTTATCTCAAGATCTCCACTCGTCCCTTTACATGTTTTCCCTTAAAAAGAGTCTTTCTTCAAAGATGTTTGAAAATATTTCCTATCCAATGTGAAAATTCATAAAACGTTTCCTATTTTGTATCGTTTCTTCTCGTTAAAGTTCATCCTCGAGTAAAAATTATCGAATTTCGAAAAGCTTCTTTTAATACGTTCTTTGCTTCATATTTTAAATGAAAAAACTCTTTTGCTATTCAGATCAAGAAAAATTATTATCGTCTTGTCTGAATTTATATTTTTATCTCAAATTCCAACCTTTACTCTCAACCCTCCCATTATACCAGCGACGTTAATTGCAAGCTTGAAACATAACGCCTTCCAGGTCTCCTGAATGAAGAAAATTGCAACTCGGTAAAATTTGAACTTCGTGAACGTAAATTTAAAATTATTGGAATAATACATTACGAATATGTGGCAGAAATCGCTAATGACTTTCAAAAGACAGTTTTCATTCATGTTTCATTTCTAAATATTTAAAAAACAGACTTTCTTTAATTTCAAGGAACCTTTTTTAAATTGAAGTACATTGAAATATATTCAAATATGAAAAGCTTCTAAATTAACGGTCATACCAGTTGCAGCACTTGAAGCCTGGGATTTGCCCTGATACCTCACCATGGTGTTTTTTAAACTCGACTTATGGAAGCACACGCTTTACGTTTCTATTTTTTATTCTTTTGTACAAATTGCATCATTGGTGGAAATCCTCTTCATTTGCAGAAAAGTAACGTAGCCCAAAGTTCCCTCTAAATAGAGGAAATAGGGTCACTTTTTACGAAAATACGGGAATAATATAGGGGAATAAAATCTTCTGTATAAAATTAATTTAATTACCATATTGAATTCAATATCAAACACTCAAATTACTAAGATTTCAAGTCGAGAATTTATTGCTTTTTCAACACAATAGTTGAACTCTCAAGAAAGGAACAGTTGAATTTTCCACAAAAATGTCAATTTTCAACCAAGAAAGATGACTTTTTTTAACATAAAAGATTAATTTTCTACCAAGAAGATGAATTTTCAATCGGTTGAATTAAAAGACAAAAAGGATTTTTAACAAAATAATCCAATCCTCATCCTAATGAATGAATTTTTAATCAAGAGAGATGAATTATAAATAAAATAATTCATTTTCCAACTTTCAACCAAATAGTTGATTTTTTTATCGAAAAAATGAATTTTTAACTAAATAGCTGAATACTTAACCAAAACGATGAATTTTCCATCAAGAAGATTAATGTTCTACCAAAAAAGACAAATTTTCATCAAATTCAATAATTTTCAACAAACGTGTTATATTTCTATCAAATAGTTGAATTTTCAAAAAAAGATATGAATTTCAAACAAAAAAGGTAATTTTCAACCAAGTATTTTAATTTTCTACCAAATTGGCCCCAGGTCGAAAAGTTATATATAGTTTAATTTGCAGTGGAGAAAATTATGCATGTTTTTTATTTATTTTATACACTTTTCTCTATAAAAGAAATGAAAAATATACATCATTTCGTCCACTTTATATAAACTATTTATAACTTTTCCGCCTGGGCTTCCTCATAGAGGAAGGTTTGTGACGACCTGCATTTTTAAATCTAATTGACATATTGACATATCTTTTTGACATATTTCGATATAATTCGATCCCAGAAGCTCGAAAATACATTTTTTTAATGGCTGCGCGTGTGTGTGTGTGGGCGTGAGTGCATGTGTAAATTTTACCTTATTTATATGAGAAACCAATTTCTGATATTCAAAATACAAAAATACGATATCTAGTGTATTTGTTTGCGTTTTCGAGACGCATCTATCGACCTATCACACCTCCTCAGTTTCACTTAAATGAGCAGGCTAAATTTTGTACCTCAAAAATTATGTTTTGGGGATGTCTCCTGAGTATTTTTACAGAATATGAAAAAAAAATCGTTAGGCCCTCTTTTAAAATAACTCGATATTTGTTGTTTTTTAATCAATTTATGTGATTTTTTTCGAAAGGAACAAATAATAAGTAACGTTTTCTGTACTAAAAACCTTCAATTTTGCGCCCAAAATAAGTTCCTGTGTGATTAATAATGATTGACTTTCCGATCCCTTTTGGATTTTGAAAAATATGTGGAAGACATCAGTTTTTTCAAGATTCCACAATTCTCGTCCATTTGTCGTAAAAATTCCGAAAACCAAAAAGAAAGTCCAAAAATTTCCGAAGAATTGAAAAAAAAGAATGTTCTAGCCTGAATATTTCAGAAGTTATGACCTCTTAAACTGATTTTTCAGTGAAAAAAAACTTAAAATCTTTTTCTTTTTGCACAATATCTCATTCCCTGTACATCTCACATGAAAGTTGTGTGAAAATAAATTGAAGAAGATTAAATTATCTTTAAAACTCAAAAAAATAATTAATTCTAGCTTTCATAGAACAGAAGTGATAGTCTCTTATAGCAGGCTGTTTTTTGTGGAAGTTTATTATGGATCGCATTTTTGATTGAAATTTATTTTGTTTATATTGCATCAGCACTTTTCACTATTTTCTTTAACTCTTATACTTGGGAAAACAAATCGTCAGAAATGAAGGTTTAAAACCATCAATTAGAGAAAACTTATAAATTATTTTTTGTTGCTATATATATATATATATATATATATATATATATATATTGACTATGACCACACATCTCACGGTTGTGAGACGTGGCCATAGGTGTGATTTACCGCGGTGCTACTGGGGGCTATTGACATTTTGTCGGATGGCAGTTGCTCTTAGTGGGACCCTGAGGTGGTTGTTTAACTTTTTTTTCAAATTATATATATATATATATAATAATGTATTAATAATGGCATGAATAAGGCGAGAGAGAGTTAATAGAATTTCACAATGTGAACTATTTACAACATTTTTAAAAGATATTCACGCATGAAGACAGTTACCATAATTCGGTTTTTCAATTTGTAAAAAGAATTCCATAAAAAGCAGCCAGCTATACGAGACTATAACTTCTGTTCTATAAAAGCTAGAATCAATTTTTTTTTTAGTTTCAAGGATAATTTAATCTTTTTTAATTTATTTTCACACAACTTTCATATTTTTTAAAATCTAAATGGGATCGGAAAGACAATCAATAATAATCATACAGGAACTTATTTTAGGCGCAAAATTGAAGGTTTTTAGTACAGAAAACGTTACTTATTACTTTTTCCTTTCGAAAAAAATCACATAAATTGATCAAAAAACAACAAATATCGAGTTATTTTAAAAGAGGGCCTAACGATTTTTTTTTTCATATTCTGTAAAAATACTCAGGAGGCATCCCCAAAACATAATTTCTGAGGTACAAACTTTAGCCTGCTCATTTGAGTGAAACTGGGTTCTGAGGAGGCGTGCCTATTGTTGAATCTTTTATGACCACCAGTACCGATTTACGAAGTTTCAAAAAAATTTGTGTTTTTTGTTTACATGAGAAAAACTTTGTCTCATATTAGGATTACTACAGTAATGTATCTGACATGTTTGCTCGCGTCTTCGAGACACGTTTAATGATCTATGGTGTGCCTTCTATGCCCGCTTATGATCTAGCAATACCGATTTATAAATTTAAAAAATATATTGTTTATCTTCTTCATATGAGAAAAACTTTTTAATATTGGAAATACAACAGTAATATATATATATATATATATATATATATATATATATATAATATATTTATATCTTATCTTAAATTCAAACCAATAAAACATTAGAAATTTTCAGAGCTTCCCGAGATATGAAGATTTTTGAAGTGTTATTGGCTTGAATTAGAGATAGGATGTCAAAGATTACGCCCCGTTAATTTCAGTTGTTCTACAAGTATCCTAAGTCACAACACGAGTGGAAGTTAAGGTGAAAATTTTTAGAAGTTCGACGCGGAATGTTATTAGCTTTTAAAAAGTTTTTTTAAAAGTTTCTCGCTCCTTTTTTTAAGGGGTAATGACGTTTTCAAAGTCAGCAGTAATTTTAAATAGTACTCTCGCTAATCGCACCGGCAATTTCCGACGGTAGTGTATGGTCCCTTTTGTGTATAAAAATAGGAAGAATAGAAATAAAGAGAAAGCAATTTCAAAATGTAAAATTTTGAGCTGTAAAGTTAATGTCGTTCTCGTCGCGACATTGGCCTTTAAAGCAAGGCTGGTATGTGGGTTTGAAGCGCGCGACCTCAGAAGGTGAGTCAGACAATAATTTGAAGACCAAAAGTATGTGGTCTATCAGTCAACCAGCTGATTTTCATTTACCCCATAATTCTGTCAAAGGGGTGTTTTACACAAATGTGTTTTGTAAATGCAATACCTTTCTATAATGGATGTCGTGGCGGTTTGTCCTACATAACATAAAGGAAGGAAGTAGGTCACGGTTACCCCTGTCGGAGAAATATGTGCGACTACCTATTCAAGCGCTTCAACACCAATTTCTCTAAACGCTAAGCGTCCTTTATTGACAGTGCATTTTTTATTTTACTAGTGACAATATCTTAAAGAAAAATGTCTAAGGATTTAAAAAACTGATTCAAAAGAGCTTATATAGAGATAGAAAGTCCGGAAAATGACTCTGGATACGTGCCAAGGAATCAAAGGTCGAAGAATTATATTTGGGGGAAAAAGAAAAATTGAGGACAGGGACCTCAAGCCTCCAGAACCAAAGGAAGCACCGTAAAATTGCACACAATCCGGATATCAATTTTTCATATGAATTTATGCGACTCAGTGCTCTGGAAGTCACTAGAAAAGAAGGAGGGCAGTTACTTACTTTATAGAAAGGAAACTGGTATAGTTAAAGTTACATAAGTTTCCTTTTTATATACATAGGAAAAACGTACACAAACTTTTGAAGTTATTATTATTTTAACTACATCATTGAACTTTTCCAAATTTAAAAATATGGTTTGAACTTGTTTTTGTTTGATTCAAAAATGTAAAAAAAAATCGGAATTAAAATTACCTCAGAGATGTTTGAGTCTATATCGAGGGAAACGTTCAGTCTGGTCACTTTGAATTTCAAATTTTTTCTAATTCGAATTCTTTCAAATTAAGTTCCTCGTAAGTCATTGCTCAGAAGCTGGTTTAATCGATGAACGACATTCAAACTCCATAGATTGCAGAACTTTTAATGTGAAAGCTATTCTGAATTTTAATACTTTTAGTTTTACTACCTTTAATTTCAAATATTTTCCAATTTAAATGCTGTTAACTTACCTGCCGATTTATATAAGAAAAGCTAATCAATATTTCGTACAAAAAGGTAAATCATCCAGGTCAAAGATTTTAAGCTATAAAATTTAAACTCGAAAACTTAAAATTACTTTGATAATAAAATTGGAACGTATTTTAGGATACATATTTTTAATTTGCATGACATCCGAAGGACCCCGCACAAAAAAAAACTAGTCATAATTGGTCCATGTCCTTTTGGGAAATTTCTTCTAGTTACATAAAATCTTCAAAATGAATGTATGTCAGTAAAATCCACCGAATAGACTTTTCTATACAGTTTGTGTGAGATCCTGTGAAAATATTTAAATTTTTACATTTAAATTTAAAGGCATCCCTGGAAATCTCTGAAATTAGAAAGCTCTCATGTTCAAAAGCTTTTAAATAGGTAATTTTTAAATAAAATTAGAAATAGAAAATGAGCGCAGATATATGAGGTATATAGAAATGGCAAAATTTTAAGTCAACGCATATTATACTACTGTATGTGGATATTGAATAATTTAAATGTAACTTTTTCTTCCCCGTGTAATTACTTTCCCTTGTTCTCCACTTAAAGTTGCTAAGCTTGAGAATAATTTCCGAAACCAACGTTAATAAAATAAATATTCTGACTGTTACTTTTTAAACGTATATCTCAAAAACTATTATTATTTCCATATATTTTTAGTTTATCGTACTTGAGCACACAAAAATTTGATTTTTAAAACTTTCCCCCTAATTTTCTTCTTCTTAAACGTACAATGCCAATTTGATGAATTTTTGGCCATTCTTTTGTTCTATAGAAGTCAATAAAATTCAATGTCAAACCTTTAAAATTTAATCATTTTTTATTTCATATCTTCAGAATTGAACTAGTCAATAGCATTTCAAATTGCATCATTTTCTATTATATACATTAAATATTGAACAGTCTTCAATTGCAAATATTCAAAATTGAAGATTTTCCATTGTGAATCTTCAAAATTGAACTATTTTCAAGAAACCTTCAAAATTACATATCATAAAAATATAAATCTTATGAATTGAATAATTTTCAACTCTTCATATATTTTTGATGCTTTACATTTGAAATGTCTTTAGTTTGAAAAAATTTGAAAACCTTTAAAATTGAATAAATTTCAATTTTAAATCCTCACAATTAAATATTTTTCACTATTAAATCATTAAAATAGAGCTATTCCAAAAAAAAAAACATTTGAAATTGCATCATTCTCTATTATGCACATTAAATATGGAAGATTGTTAAATTACAAATAATGAAAACTGAAAAAATTTTCATGACATGTCTTCAAACTTCAACTAAATATTCCAAAAAAATGTTTAAAATAACATAATTTTAAACTATAGGCATTCAGAATTAATAATTCTTCAATTTCAAATCATAAAAATTAAAGAATTTTAAATTGCGAATATTCAAAATTGAAGAATTGTCCATTGCAAATCTTAAAAATTAAACTATTCCAAAAGAAAAAATTTCAAAAGTACATGCCCTTAAAATGTAAATCTTAAAAATTGAATAATTTGTAATTCTATATTTTTAAATTTCAAGTCAATCTTTGAACTGGAAAACTGGAAGAGTTTTTGAATCTGAAAATGTATAATTAAAAATTATGCAAGTTTTATGCTTTACATTTAAAAATTCATTTATTATGATGACTTACATTCGAAATTTTTCAATTCAGAAGATTTAGAATTAAGAACCCTTGACAAACTTAGGGAATTTTTATTTATAAATCTTTAAAAATGAATAAATTTCAATTTTAAATCTTCAAATTACATATTTCTATTTTTATATTTGAATCAAGCTACCTCAAAAACCTTAGGATACCCATTTTCATTAATTTTTTTCATAATAAATAGCCAACTTGAATTTAAAAATTCTGTTATCAAATTCGGATTCAGCGACGCCAAAAAGTTTCTACTACTCATTTTTATGCAAATTAGTCCACTAATACAGATTTTGAAAAATGACCGATGAATTTTTCAAACAATTGTTGTAAAAAACATGAAAGAAATTTTCCAAAAAAAATTTTGCAAAAAAAATTGTTCCTATCTAACCCGTGTATATTTTATATGTAATAATCCAGAAGAGCGTGCATGAAAGAGAATAAATTGAATTGGAATAGAATTGGTAATTTTTCAACTTTGAGAATTATAAAACTGAAGTTTGGAAGTTCCTACAATTATTTAAAATTTAACAAAAATAAATTGAAAATCTTTCAATAAAATTTGGGATATTTTAATACTTTCCTTTCTGATTTATAGACAATTTAATTATCTATCAATCATGAGAGCTTTTTCCTCAAAATTTTTAATTCATCGAAATTGAGAAATCTCAAAATTAAAAGATAAGATGCTTTTGTTTTTTAATTTTTTTGATAAATAGCAGCGTAAATGCCTATTTTTGTGCTTAAATATTTTTCAGCTTATTGAAGTCTATAAATTATAAAATGTTTAACATTTAGAATTTTCAAAATCAAAACCGCGTAGTAGAATAGAAAATATTTCGAAATTTCAATTATTTATTTGTAAATACTCTAATTTTCAAGCTCTAAACAAGAAACCATTACATTTTTGCAAGTTCTTAAGTTCCATAATTCAATACATAAGGTAGTTGTCGTGCCAAAAATCAGATTTCTGAAGAAAAAGAAATAGTTTTTTTATGATTTCAAGAATTAAAATCATATTACTGCGGATGTTATTTTTTTTTTAAATACACTATTTTCTAATAAAGAAATTTTTAAATGCAGAAAAACAATTTATTTTAATAGTATATTTTACAATTTATTTTTTTCTTACTAAATTGCTTCTTACCAATTTAAAAAAAAACGGTTGAATTTCAATAATTGATGGCTTATTTTTCGGGGAAAACATTCTCGACAACTCTACTGTTTCCAATCGAAAAGTCATTTTTTCTATGGCTGAAATTGTTAAAACAATTTTCTAAACAAATAATTATATTTGAAGATTATTTGCTCATTTTAAAATTCGAAGCAGTGAAGTTGTATGGAATATTTTCTTCAGAAAAATTAAACCATTTTTTAAAAATTCGTAAAAAGCAACAGTAAGAAAAGATTCAGTTCCAAAAACTATTGTTATAATACTTACTTTTTATAAGTTTTAATCTTTTTTCTCAAGAAATCACGGTTTTTCTTACATAAGATATGACTGATAATATAATTTCTATTCTCAAAGTCATAGAAAACTTTTTTTCGCAAAGACCTGATTTTTTGCACGGCAAATATCTTAAAGCATAACATTGTTTTAATTCAAACTCATCCAGCCCAAGATTTTTCTAAGTTTGTTTCTTTCTAATTTTTGTGAGAAAGTATTTCTTAAATATCAACAATGCTTGAAAAATCCGTACAAACAAAAAGTTGCAAACTTTAAATTCTCCTTTAAGAAGACCTGCACATTCCAGTAGCTCTTCCGTTTAGCAGACGCTTCAACCTTCCACTTTCATTATACCGATTAGGGAGTAGAAACAGATTACGTGGATATTAAAACGGAGTACAGCATACTGCACTTCATGAAACATTACAGTGGAATTTATGCAAAGTACCTACTTTTAAGTGCCACTTGACTCAGAGAATATAAAATTACTCAGAAACAACAAAAGATCCTATCAATAATTATTCTATTTTCTATTAGTATTAAATAATGAGAGATGTTTGCCACTCTGGCAAACATGCATTAGCACCTCTGATTTACGAAGCCAATTAGGGAATGTAAGCAGATTCAACAAACAGTAAACTAAATCTGACCAGAGTTCGTAATCCTATCTATTTTGTGAAACATTGAGGAATAATTTCGCGCACAATGTAATAGTAAATATTCAAGTAGAAGTCGTCGCCTATGAATACAAATCGTATTCTATTCATTTACATCAATTTTAGTTTAAGGGGTCGTTTAAAAACGTCACGCTTTTTTCAAAACTTTTTCTACCCCTCCCCTTCTTCGTCACTGATAATCACACACAGATTGACCCCCCCCCCCACGCCGCAATGTGACGTCACAGATACGAACACCACCACCCACTTTTTAGATCAAGATTTTTTCTTTGATTGCATTCGATAAACGCATAAAATAAAACAAAAAACATACAAAAATAATATATTTTAACAGACTTCGCTGACTAAAATGCTCTCAAAACAGGGGAAATAGGATGATTTTCCACGAAAATAAGGGGATAAATTTTTTTAAATAAAATTAATGTATAGGTTCACCACAAGTAGTTGCATTTTTAAACAAACAGTTGAATCTTCAAGACAAAAGATAAACTTTCGATACAGAGGGATGAGTTTACTATCTAAAAAGACGAATTTTCGACTAAACAGTTGAATTTTCGAAAGGAAGATGACTTTTTAACAAAGTAATTAAATTTTTCAACGAAATAGTTAAATTTAAAAAAACTAATTACCACCCAACTGCTGCATTTACAATCGAATAGTTAGCTTTCAAGCGAAAGGAACAAATTTTCAACCAATTATTATGAATTTTGAACCAAATGGTCAAATTCTGAAACAAAATCGATTAAACTTTAATAAATTAAATTTTCAATAAAACAGTATTAATTCAGAAAAAAAATATAATAGTTGATATTTCAACCAAAAAGATATTTTATCTTAAAATTAAAAACAGTCGAATTTAACCAAAAAATATTAATGCTTAGCGAAAAATGAAATAGTTGTGTTCGAACAAAAATACCAATTTCGAACAAAATACTTGAATCTTAAACCAAAAGAGATTAATTTTGATCCAAAACGTTGCACTTTTACTCAAAAAAGATCAAATTTTCATTATAAGAGATCAATTTCTAACCAAGAAAGATTTTTCACTCAATAGAGAAAAAATGTCAACCAAATTGTATTTTTAATAGAAAAAATCAAATTATCTTCAAAACAGTTGAAAGTTCAACCTGAAAATATGTATTTTTAACCAAAAAGTTCATTTTAAACCAAATAAATCCATTTTAAATTGAAAACGATCAATTCTCAACTATAAATGGAATAGTTAAATTTGTACTTTGAACTAAGTAGTTGAATTTTCAATCAGCAAGATTAATTTTCTACTAAAAAAGACGAATTCACAACAAAATAAATCAATTTTCTATACTGACTAGTTGAATTTTCAACTGAAAACGATCAATTATCAACGAAAAATGTTATAGATAAATTTTCAGTTAAAAAAATTATTTTGAAGCGAAAAAACGAATTTTCAACATATTAGACAAATCTTCAACTAATAAAATAAATATTTATAAAAATAGTTCAATTCATTAACAAGTAGTTGAATTTGCAATCATGAAGATTAATTTTCTTTCAAAAAAGACGAATTCATAGCAAAACAAATAAAATTTTCTGCCAAGTAGTTTAATGTTCAACTAAAAACAATCAATTTGATACCAAATATGGATAAGATAGATTTTCAGTTGAAAAACTTAATTTTTCAACAACAAAAAAGACGAAGTGGCAACAAAGTAGTTCAAGCTTCAATCAATAAAATGATTATTTGACAAAATAGTTTGAAAATCTCAACCAAGTAGTTGAATTTTCAACTAAAAAAAATAGAACTTTCAACTAAATAAATAAATCTTAAACCAGATAGTAGAATTTTGACTTTTCAATTAAAAAGAATTAACATTTGATAATAAATAGTTGGGTTTTCTTATTGGGTTCTACTAATTTCTTGCAAACAGGGGAAAAAGAGGAATTCTTTTAAAAAAGGAAAAAGAGGGGAATAAGGGAAAGGGTGTGTGGTCTGTATTTAGATGTTTCACTTGTAAAATGAAATCACTCATTTTCATTTTTTCGAGGATTTCAAAAAATTATTTTTCACATTTATATTTTTCATGTGTGATGTAACATTCTAAATTAGCTCATACCCCCTACGTCAAAACTCGTCACATAAACTCGTTACCCCATCCTCCTTGGTAGTGTGACGTGGTTTTTGAATGGCCCCTTAATCTCGATCTAAAGCTCTAAAAATTGGTTGTATTATTGACGAAAACAATACATTTGAATTCTCAACATGGAAAAAACTTGAAATTGTTATATGCAATTGTCCGAATAGCTCTTCAGCTTCCAGAAAACACTCCAGTTCATCAACAATGTCAGCTTTGACGTTTTCGTTTTCTTCAAGCAAATCTTTTCTCCATGTCATTTCTTCATCAAAGTCCTCGAACTACTTTCTTTTTAGAAAATACAATGTGAATTTCCTCCAAGCACATTGCTCATTAATCACTAACGAGTTCACTTTCAGAAGCAAATTCAACTTCGAATACCTGTCTTCATTATTTCTAAAATATACGAAACTTCAAGTAAACCTAACTTCTATCTAGGAAAGGGAATATCCTCATTAAGATATTACACTTGAACATATAAATTGTATATTAAATTAATTATATTGAAGCATTATTCTTAAATGATAACACAGACCGATAAAAACGACATCTTTTTTGTACCCAATGACCGGACTATGTGACCCCGAAGGATTTTGGTATCCTAAAACCAAATCGTTTAATCAAATTTTTCCTATACGTCAGGTTTTTGAGATATCCTAACCTAAAAGTGAAAAAATGGTTATTTTTAGCCATATTTGAGGCAATATAACAGACCAGAAATCCCCCCCCCCCCCCCTTAAAACTGTTAACGCCATCGTTTAGTACTTCTTCTTACCTTTCATTTACATTTTTAATCATCTCAAACCGATTCGTGTTCTCCGAGATATGACACACTAACCATTTCAGTTTCTCTTCGCCTTCTTTGCTAGTTTTTCATTGTGGAACTGAAATGATTAACGTGAGATATCTCGGAGAAAAAAAATTGGTTTGAGATGATTAAAATTGTAAATAAAAGGCAAAAAAAAGTACTAAATTGCTGATCATGTTACATTACCTCAAATATGGCTAAAAATAGCCATTTTTGCACATTTAGGTTAGGATATCTCGAAAACCTGATGTATAGGAAAAATTTAGACAACGGATTCGTTTTTTGAACACCAAAATCCTTTGGGGTCACATAATCCGGTCGTTGGGTAAAAAATTTGTCGGCCTGTGTAATAAGCTTTCAAAATGCTCGGAAATCACTTTTATTTTAGATTGCGAAGTTAGGTTTCGAAACTAATTTGCAACATCGAATTAACAGACCTTTTGTAACAAATTAAATTCACCGCTTCAAGGATACATAGAAGTTTCTCGTACGTGAAAGTTTATTCGCTAGAATCTCGCAATAAAATTGTTCTTTTTTTGCCAGGGAGCTCTGACACAGTTCGCATATTCCAGAAATCCGGATTCAATAGCTTCAGTCAACAGTTAACTAACCTTTTATGATAGCTGGAAAAAGTGTCATCAACAATTTGCTGATCACAATTCGTAATTTTGAAATAACAATAGCTGGAAATTTCAAATCTCATATTCATACGCTTGATTTATGATTTGTTAATTAATTACTCACATTAATTATGCTGAATTCGTGATTAAAGCTTTACGCACCAATTCATTGCACAATAAGACCAATATTTTAATTAACCTCGAATGACATTTTTCTTCCTATCGGCACAATCAATAATTAATTTGTTCGTTATATTGTTCAAATTTATAATATCCGCTACCAATTTTCTCGAAAATTAGAATAATTATTTTCTATTCCCTGTGTTTTATGATAAAACTGGTCCAAACTAGTTTTATACAGTATATCATTTTCGAAACTATATTTTTCATCTTCTCTTTATAATATTGCTATTTCCCAGTGGGAAATTGCCAAGACTCGCCGTTGGCTGACCGTCAATATAATAAGTTATAAATAATAAATTGAATTAAAATAAATTAAATTGGACGCGGTTAGTACTTGGATGGGTGACCATTCAAGAATACTGACATGAGTGCTGTTGGCACATCGTGGGTGTGGTGAGCCCACACTTGTAGTTATTTCTAACTACAAGAAAAACCTAGAAACACTACCCGAATCGGGTAGTGTCACGCCTACCCTGAAAGGGAAATGGTTTAATGGTATATATATATATATATATATATATATATATATATATATAAATAAGGTTGAAGTGATTGAATGATTTAGCATTTTGAGTTAAATTATTTTTCAGGCTATACACAATGTACAATAATTTTATTTTCGGTTTAAATGAGAAAGTGGTGATTTATAAACATTTTATTACTTCATTTCGGAAAAAAAATATTTTTAACTGGAACATGACACTTTTCGTTGCGAATTAAGAAATTAAATAATAAAACTATCTGGAAGTAACACTGATAAAAAATAAAAGTATGACATTCTAAAGAAGTTTTTCAAAATCCAATAGGTACAAAGTGTAAGTAGTTAAGCCCATTATCAGTCAGACATGAGCGTTTAAACTAATTATGTAATAGGCATTTTTTTCAAATTCTTAATAAAACATCATTGTTTCTCTCTCAAATTTTTGTGTTATGCCGCATCGCATTTGCAAAAAATTGGATTTTTTTATTTTAAATGAAGAAAACATCGCTTTCTTAAACCATTGTTGTAATCTGGTGTATACACTCTGCAATTTAAGCCCATGTTATTATTATTATACCATTAAGCCATTTCCCTTTCGGGGTAGGCGTGACTTGCTCGGTTGGAGAATAGTAGTGTGCATATGGGTATATAGGTATAAGGTAGGTAGGAATATAGTTATGAGGTGGATAGGTATATAAGTGTTAGGTATATATATTTTAGATTGATCTGGAATTCTCGTGTTATTTATTTAAATGACACGTTTACTCCGCAACACTGCTCCGACCCAGGTTGCTGATCAATCTCTCTAGCGATCACCCCAAGTGAAGAGCCTCACAAAATTGTTATGTATGGTTCTCCACTTGGGCCCATTAGTATCCAAGATCTTTGTTTCAGGCGTCATTCATTCTACTGTCACTCTGTTTACAAACTATTTGTCGCCACATTTTTCTGTCCTGGCATACTACTCTAGCTTCCTTCACGTCCATGCATTTTTTCATGCAAGCTCTTTTGTTCCTATGGCTTCTTATGTCTCTACGGATTAATGTCTCATTTACAGATTCTAACCATTCTTTCGGCGGTCTACCTCTGGGCATTCTGCCATTTACTTTACCTTTATACACTTGTTTGGTCAGTCGTTCATCTTTCATTCTTTCAAGATGTCCGAACCATCTTAACTGATTTCTTTCCCATGTGTCAACTATTGTCTCTTTTGCACCACATTCTTTGAGGATTGTCTCGTTTTGGACTTTGTCCATTAGTGTTTTCCCGCATATTATGCGCAGAGGTTTCATGCCGATCGCGTTAATTTTACTCCTGTCCTTTTCTTGACAGGTCCATGTCTCGCTACCGTATAGTATAGTCGGTACGAATATAGAATTGTGTATGGCCATTTTAGCTTTTTTTGATATGTTTTTATTTGTTAGGATGGACCCTGCTCTACCGATAACCTGTTTACCCTTATTTATGCGCCTATCTAACTCCCCATCTATTTTTCCGTCGCTAGTGAATAGACTACCTAGATATACGTACTTGTCAACTTGTTCTAATCTCTCATCATTTAGGACAATGTTGCACATTGTTTTCTCACTTTTTCCCTCAAACACCATGATTTTTGTTTTATTTACGTTAATTTTGAGTCCCATGTCCTTCATGCTTGTATGAAGTTTATTCAACATTCTTTGCAAGTCCTCGACTGATTCTGCCATAACAATCTTGTCATCTGCGAAAGCTAACCCACGTACCTTAACTGTTTGGAGATCTACACCTTCTTCGTCGAAGAGTGCAGTTCTTAGACACTTATCCATGACTATGATAAATAGCCACGAGGACATAACGCATCCTTGTTTCACGCCTTGCGTAATATCGAACCAGTCACTCAGTTTCCCGTTTACCCTTACGCTCGCTTTACTACCTGTATATATTGTTTTTATTGCTTGCAGGAGCCCTCCATTTACTCCGTATTCTTTAAGAACTTCCCAAAGTTTACTTCTATTTACCGTGTCAAATGCTTTTTCTAGGTCAATAAATGCACAGAAAACTTTCTTTCATACTCTCAAGCTTTTGTCTGTGATCTGTCTTAGGCTAAATATCTGATCTGTACATGATCTTCCTGGCATAAATCCACTTTGGACTTCCCATATTTTTTCTTCTGTGATTTCCATTACCCTACGAATAAGTATTTTTGAGTATATTTTACTTACTGTACTTAGTAGGCTGATACCTCTGTAATTACTGCAGTTGTTTTTATCTCCCTTTCTTTTGTATATTGGTACGATAATCGCTTTTTTCCAATCGTCTGGGACTTTCCCCGTCTCGATACATAAATTTATTAATTCGCACAACCTGTGAGGTATGTACTCGCCACCGTATTTGAGCATTTCAGCACTAATACTGTCTATGCCAGCAGCCTTACCGTTTTTTAAGTTCTTAATTATGTCTCGGACCTCAGTGACACAGACTTTTTCAATTGGGTTTTCTAATGCATTATGTTCTATGTCGCAGTTTTGTTGTCCTATATCTTCACCTCCTAATAGTTCTTTAAAAGAGTCTTTTAAAGCGTCTACTATCCCGTCTATATCATATAGCATTTCACCTTTGCTGTTTCTCATGCTAGCAAACTCTGTACTTTTACTTTCCTTCAACTGTTTATATAGTAGTTTCATTATTCCTCCAAAGCCGTTTTGTATTTTGTTCTCTTCTTCTGTTCTGATTTTTTCTTTACTCTCCTTGACTAGTCGTTTCATTTTCCTCTTTTTGTCTTTGTAATCATTTTTGAGTCTATTTCTCTCCTCATCGCTAAGACCTGTCATGTTTAATGTTCTCTTGTGCGCTTTTTTCTTTTCTCGCTGGGCTGCTTGAATTTCATCATTCCACCATGCATCACCAGACTTTCTTCCTACCACTGCCGTACCACACACTTCAATTGCAGTTTTAACAATGATATCCCGTAATAAAGCCCACGCGCCCTCTATATCTTTATTGCTCGTAAGCGCTTCCCAAGTTGCCCTATCTATGCGTTCGCTTAACTTATTTTGAAACTCTATTCGCACTTCCGGTTTCTGTAAATTTTCAATCTTTATTCGAGTTTGTTTCGTTTTTTCTGTACTCTTTCTTTTCCATCCCCGGCCTAAGTTTATTTTAGAGATTAAAAGATAATGATCAGTATTGCATTCGGAACCCCTCATGACTCTTGTATCTTTGACTAGTTCTCTTAGTCTTTCATCCGCAATAACGAAGTCAATTACACTGCGGTTATTTCCTTTACACCAAGTGTACGTGTGGATCATTTTATGTCGAAACCAAGTATTGGTAATAAATAGGCCCTTTTCTAGGCATAAGCTAACTAATTTTTCCCCGTTATAATTTTTTCTTGGATCCCCAAATTTACCTAGTACCCTTTCTGTATCTGTATCCTGACGTTGAACGCCGACCCATCCGTTCATATCTCCTAGCAGAATTATTCTTTCACCTGGATCGCAAGTACTTATTGTGTCATTTAAAGTGTCCCAGAAAGCGTCTTTGACTTCTCGCGGCTCACTGTCAACTGGGGCGTAGCACGCTATGATAAATAACCTTCTGATTCCTACCTTCATTCTAGCCCACAACAATCTGGGAGATACAAAATCATGATCTTTGAGATGCTGTCTTGCTTTTTTATTCATAATTAAACCGATCCCTTGACTACGATTTGATTCACTACCTACTCCTGACCATATTTCAAAACCGCCTTTCAACACCCCATTTTCTATGTTTCTACTTTCGCAACCCTTTTTCTTCGTCTCAGGTACACATAAAATATCTAGTTTCCTTGCATGCATAGTTTCTCGTAGTTTTCTTATTTTAAGGTCATTCACTCCTCTAGCATTCCAGACACCCAGTCTCCATTCATCGCCTGAAATTCGACCTTTACGTTTACCGTGTGTATGCATTTTGTCGATCCAAGTTTCAGTCCATTCCGAGGCTACTTTATTGTTTGTATTATTCATGTTTAGATTGTACACCCAACTAACACCTTTATGCGCGAAATTTGTTTTGCGAGCCGAAATCATGTCCAAGTTAAGTGATTATTCGTCGTACGGTGGATAGTCTATCTGTAACGTCAGTCCCACCAATACTTCTGTTACTGCGTGGGGGGGGGGGGGGTGGATGTAAGGACAGAGAAAGGAAACCGAGAGTCTCAATTGGTTGGTGATTTATGCTGAGAAGGTTACCAGCCTTCAGCAGCGTTGTATTTGATAGGAGTTAATATGTGCCCAAAGCCGAATCCTGGCAAAAAATAGTTATATTAATTGAACTGCAATATTATAATTTTTATTGGGAGAGTTTAAAAATGCATTTAGGAATCTTTGGAAATAAGGCGTGAAGGGAGACGCCATCAGTTTAATTTTCGAGTTTTCCAACACCTCAAAATATCTTCAACGATTTACCCCCCCCCCCCCCCTAACCCCAATTCTATCATTGCATGAAGAAAAATTTCACTTCAGCAGAAATTAATATGAATTGGTATAAAATGAAGAAAAACTTATCTTTTTAAAGCAGGTTGTAGGTTACTCCATTTTCAGTCAACTTCCAAATTATACTCTGGTTACGCGGTTATAAAATCTTGTATGAATATTTTTATATACAGAAACAAAGTTTATTGAAAAATAATCAAACTGTAAAATTCCATATTTTCTTCCTTCCCTATTTCGAAAAGTCGACTCGCTTCATGAGACACTGAAGTCAGACTGAGTTCTCTTTTTTTTTTTTTTTTATTTGGACAAAGAGGTGCATCCTCGGAGTCATGTTACAAGTGCGCCTCACTTTCGACCGTTGGGAGAATTGAGTGTCTTGAAATATTTGTAGATGCTTTCGGAAAACATTGAAATCAATTGAAAATTACGACGAATAGAGGGCGGAAAAAATCCTAAAATATTTGAAAATCTTTGAGATTTCCTTCGGAAAACATTGAAATCAATTGAAAATTACCACGAATAGAGGGTGGAAAAAATCCTAAAATATTTGAAAATCTTTGAGATTTCCTCAAGCGTTAATACTTTCTTCAAACAGGCTCTCTAGGTTTGAAAAAGAGTTATATATAGATATAGATGAAATTCGCTCCTGGTTAAAATATTAA
>CAKNYM010053354.1:312272-348683 GCA_932195095.1 Andricus curvator | reverse complement strand
ATATTATAAGTTTTAGGGAGAATTTAAGATGCATTTAGGAGTCTTTGGAAATAAGGCGTGAAGGGAGACGCCATCAGTTTAATTTTCGAGTTTTCCAACACCTCAAAATATCTTCAACGATTTACCCCCCCCCTAACCCCAATTCTATCATTGCATGAAGAAAAATTTCACTTCAGCAGAAATTAATATGAATTGGTATAAAATGAAGAAAAACTTATCTTTTTAAAGCAGGTTGTAGGTTACTCCATTTTCAGTCAACTTCCAAATTATACTCTGGTTACGCGGTTATAAAATCCCTGTAGTACTATGTAATCCCGGGTAATCTCGTGTAATCTTTGGTAATCTCATGTAATCTCTGGTAAACTTGTGTATATACCATTAAACCATTTCCCCTTCAGGGTAGGCGTGACACTACCCGATTCGGGTAGTGTTTCTAGGTTTTTCTTGTAGTTATGAATAACTACAAGTGTGAGCTCACCACACCCACGATATATATTTAGTGTAATCTTGTATAATTCCATGTGTGATCTTCTGTAATCCCTTGTAATCTTTTGAAATTGCATGTAATCTATGCAATCCTTCGTACTCCCTGTAATTTTGTGCAGTCCAATGTAATCTAGTATAATCCCTTGTAATTTTATGTAATTTTATGTAATCTGTTGGTATATTAATAAATAATTTTTTTTACTTTTTAAATCCCTATTGAATACGAGAACTAATTTTTTTTCAATATATGCATTCTTTTTAAACCAAAGAAAATAAAAGTGCTTAGAATAAAAATATAACTCACTTTCTTTTACCCTTGTTCGAATATGTTCCTTTTACACTACCCTACTGTGTGCCTATTGAATTAATGTAGTAATTATAGAATTCTATATGATATGTTATTTCTTACATACTTCATAAAATTCTTTAAAAATACTTCATTTCTATATATATAGAAAAGTACGAAAAACCTTGTTCAAAGAACTTCGGACCTTGATATGTTACACTTCCGGTTTCACAGTTAATTAGTAACGCCTTCTATTGACACAAAAAATTCGAAAAGTATGTCTACTTTTTAAAAATTAAAAACAATTCCCTTGTTTCCAAAAACTGCCCTTGAGTAATGACATTCCGTTTTCAATGACATTTTATTTTCATCAGGAAAACTAATATTTGAAAATATGCAACTAACAGCTTTATTTTCCTAAAAATACAAAGATAAAGTTTTCACTTAATTGTTTGTCCAATCAAGTATAGAAAGTTTTGTATGTATACGATACAGTTCCGTAAATTATTAGCGATTTTTCTATCTCTCTTTTACCTTGCGTTATTCAATTTTAATCCCATGTAATCTTGTGTAATCTCTTGAAATCCCATTTGATCTTTGTAATCCCTAGTAATCCCAATAATCTTGTGTTATCTCGTGTAATCTTTTGTAATCTCATGTAATTTTGTGGAATTCCATGTAATTTCTCGTAATCTTACATAATCTTGTAATTTAGTATACACGGAAAATCGAAGCAACTAACACCTCGGGTTGAACTTTATCAAGGTCAGCGGTGTAATTGTTTAATTTTGATAGATTTTAGAAAATAATTATTTAATCATTCACGTTTGACAAATTAATTTTAAATTGTTTATTATCGAAAAAATTTAAATCGAAGCTAGTTAGTTCGCTACATTTTTAATTGAAATTGTTCAGTTTTTAACATTTCACATTATATTTTGATAATATTCATTTTAAATTGAGAAATTTTTAATCCTTTAGTTCATAACTTTAAGATTTTTCCATTTTAACAGCTCTCGAAAGATAATTGTTGAAACAATATCTAGGCCAAAAAAGCGTGAAAACTGAAATTTACAGTTTTGATGATCCAATATTTCATAGATTTTTATATTTGCATTATCTGAATTGAATTTCTTGTTTTTTTTCTCGAAATGTTGTGAGAAGATAAACTTAAAGCTGACTAATCTGAACAGCATATTATATTCCATAATGACCCGCATATTGAAAGAATGAATATTTCATTCGTACAAAAAAGTCATGTCAGCTGCACAGCCCAATGTTTTAAAACTAAGTCGGTTCCAACCACGAAAGTAAGCAGTTTCCATCACTCTTAAATGTTACACTCAGCCCCAAATGAAAAAACGCATTTATATGCGCGCCGTCCACGATTTACGAGTTTGTTTTTCGCGAAACCGTACTTCAATGTTTCCTAGTTTCACAGGAAATCCGCAAACAAGGCTTTTGAAAAAACTACTTCATGGTCGAGAACAACACTATTGTCCTTGAAACTTGGACGGACTTGAATGCAACCCCTGACTATTATTCTAGCAAAAATATTAATAAATTCGATCCAAATTAAAATATATTCAAGTATTTAATATTTATTTCTCTAAAATTAACTTGGAGCGAAAAAATTTCTGATTGGAAGTATTTTTTAAATTTACTTCCAAAAATAAAGGCGAAGCTTTGTTTGGGAAATTGAGAAATGAAAAATTGAATAACAGTTTTTACTACTGTTATGTTGAAAATTATTAATAATCAGATTATGGATACATAGGAGCTGCACTGTTTATCTTTAAAGCTTTGCCTTTCTCAGACGTTTCCTGTAAGCTCGAACTAATATTTAATGAAAAACTGAATTTAGCCAATTTCAGAAACGAATGATTAAAATTGGTTACAGGAGATAAGTGACAAAATAAAGCCATGGTACCAAGAAAGACTTTATGATTTTTGGATTCAAAAAGAAATAATTTGATAATAAAGTCGCCACTTTAAACCAGTTTCACTTCTTGCTTACCTCTTTAATGTTCTTACTGTCAGTAAAGTAGTTTTTACGATATGGAATATAAGAAGCTTCTTTTTTATTTGTTCCAATTTTGTATTTCCTAAATTTACTCTTTGAATATACTATATACTGAATTCCCAAATAACTTTCGCATTTTCTGAATAACTCTTTTAAAACTCTCGCCAAAAAAAACTCTACCGAAGATCCAATTTAGTATTCCACAAACGTATCCAATTTATCAAACCTCTCGATTTTTTTCTACAAATAAAAATAGTTCCCCAGTGTAAATCCAACCGTAACTGTCATTCGCACCTCTCTCCGAGTCATAAAAAGAGAAGAGGTGCGATCTTTTAATGGGGGAGGCTGGAACAAATCGAAAATTCACCATAAAAAAAACTGCACACTTTTTCACCAAGTATATAATGATCTACATTCTAAAATAAGATCATACTCTTATCCTCAACAACCCTCATCTCATATTAACCCTCACGTTTTTTTTATTTGAAAATTTTTTCTATAGCTTAGGTTTCTATAACTTCCAGAAAAAAATCGATATTTCCTGGAGCATCGGGAAGATGATAATGAAAAAAAAGCTCGAGGAAAAAGTGTTTGGCGGATCTAAATCACCAACCTGTTACTTGACTCGGCGTACTCGAGCTTGCGGGCAGAGGTGCTTGCGGAGTACGGGTAGCTCGCTTGTTTTTGGATCGCGTGACGTCACTCTCAGAGCGGCCGTATTGTCGGGCGGGCTGCCCGGCTTGCACTGCCCGGGTCTCCTGTTTCTCCCACCACCGATCCACCTGCCACGAACCCCCTCTCTTTCTGACTACCTACCTTCCTTCCAACCATCCCCCTTCACGGGAACCCCTTTCCCCAAAAAGCTCGTCCTATCATCCCCCTTCGACCCCCTCGCAACTATACTCTTCTAGGCGCCCTTGCTCAGGGCGCAAGCTCGCGCCGAAGAACGAGAACTCATTCGCGTCCAACAGGGCAAAGCAGCAGGATAAGTACTGGACAGGTTAGGGTTCTGGAAGGACACTTGATCCTGCCGAATTTATGATTCTGGGGACTGGATTTCAGGATTTTATCAAAGATTCAATTATTCGGTTGACTGGAATTTCGACCTGCTTTGTATATTATAATTTAACGAGTCAGAATAAGGTGCCGGAAGTCAGAATAAGGTGCTGGAAGGATAAACAGTTTTGCTCTTATCAAGCGTGAAAAAACTTTGGTTACAGTTCCAAAAAGGTCACGCAAGAATGTTAATTTAATATTTCGCCCAGGGGTTTCTTCTACTTACATTGGGGACCCTTCAACACGTGGGTAAAAATTGTTTCCAAAATTATTTTTCTTCCTGGAGCGGATTTCGTTTCAACGGCAACAAAAATGAGATTCTCTAAATTTTAGGAAAGTCGGTTGATGTGTACCTCTAGCATACACCTCATGAAGTTTTCCATATGACTAACATGGGTAAAAATTCGAAAAAATCCACATAACTTTTTCAGCTTTTTTCGAATATTTCTATAAACCGACGATCGTAACGTTCTTTCAAACTTCAACGAAATAGTTTAGACTGAAAATGAAAATTTTCGCAATAGCGGACCCATACAATTTGACTAAAAATGGTATTTTTTTATAGTTTTCAACAAAAGGGACCCAAATTTTGTCAAAAATCTTCTTAATAGCTTCAAAGCAAGTGCTTTCATTACAAATTAAGCATTTTGAAAAAATCTAAAATAGTCCCTAGTTAGATTTCAACAAAATTATCCATTTCCTCATTTTTCAACGAAACGCTCTCAAACTTGACAAGATGAGAAAGTCTATTCACAGAAAATATGCCTTATGTATGGAAGATAAAGGGCACACAGGGTCAGATGAACCCATCGTCACTTTGAGTACTTTATTGCACCCATAGAATGCATTTTTTGGGCTGTTAGAATTCATGTATTTTTTTAACTCTCAAAAATTAAGAACAAATGGCTTTGGAATAGATATAAATAAATTAAAATAGATTAAAAATCGAAAAAAATTTAAATTACGTTTTTCCTTTCATTATATGGCGCCACGTTGCCCGATTTAGGGTTTTAAAGGGAAGATATTGCGACGCAATTTTCTTGCAAGTCATTTAAACCCAGAGTTCCCTTCAAGGGCTAAAAAAATCCAAAATGGAGGCTGCTTCGAATTTAAGATTAATGATTAATTTCACCATTCCTCAACGGAAGCTATGTCAAATTAACTTTCAGAAACTATGCACTGGGCCGAGATTGTCAAAATTTTTTTGGAAATTCCAAGGTGCGCATTTAAGAAAAATGACTAATATACCATTTTTTATCAGAGGCCTCTCAAACTTGATAAGATGAATAAGTTTATTTTTAGAAAGTATTGAGTAAACTGTGACCGTTAAAATTTTGAAAAATTCCAAGATGGAGGCTGGTACCAATTTAAGCAAGATGATTAATTTCACCATTTTTCAACGAAGGCCTCTCAAACTTGCCAAGTTAAACAAATTTATTTTCAGGAACTGTTTGGTATTCGGTGATAGCCGAAATTTAAAAAAAAATTGTATTCATTATTATGAATAGATTGGTTTTCAAAATCTTCTGAAGAAGGGTGAAGTTTCACAATGAAAGTAAAAATATTCGTTGAATTGGCAATTTGATTTTAAACCGCCATATTTGATTTTTCAAAAAAGGCTTACGCCGAAAAATTGAGAAATTAAAGATTCTTTCAACTTTGACCATTCGCCATTTTTGATTTTTTAAATTTCAGCTGTCACTGACTATTGCATAGCTTCTAACAAAAAAAAAACGTTTAGGTGTTCAGCGATACCGCACCGTGCCAACTGAATAATTTGAAAAGGAGAATGAAAAAATTAAAATTTGAAGAATGAGTCGAATTTGAATAATTTCATTAAAATTATCGATTTTTACACATGAAATTATTTTCATATATTTATATATCACTACTTGTAACAATGCCAATGCTATTTGTTTTACACTTCATTTATTTATTTATCAACATTTTCTACATAAGAAAATCTGTCTTTCTCTTTAGAAAGAAATATTACAGAAGAAAATCGCAAGAAAATCGTCTTTCTTGAGTGAATGATTCATACATACCTAATCTAAGGTATGACAATCAACTATTCTTCATGAAATAATAAATTGCACGGATTTGTAGATATGATCTTGATTTTGGATGACATGCAAGTTATAATCTTATCTTAATAACATATTTTAAATCGAATATTGTCACACGCAGAGGAATTTTTGTTTACGTTTTGGTCACCTTAAGAAGAGACACTCTAAACCAAATTTGATAATAAAAGTAATTTTTGGAAGAAAACAATTGTTATTGGTAAAAATAATCTATTTTTTTTAATTACTCTTATGCACTTTTGCTTGAGTTTCTTGGTATTTATTTAGTCGACCATAACTGAGTGAGATTTTCACGAAATTTTGCATAATTCTCGCCATACTGAATCCAGCATTTTGAATCCTGTAGTTTTCACATCAGATTTCGAATCAGTGACCTCAAAAAATCCCTCGAAGTGTTCAGTTTTTGCTTTGAATGAAATCTGTTGTGAAAAATGACTTTTATCCAACTGAATAATATGCACATTTTTTAGCTTGTTTTACTTGAAAATTAGCAAAAACCTAAGTCAGTATGGTATGTGATAATAGTTAGTTGCAATCTTAATACTTTTATTGTGAATATTACCCTCATTATTTTAGAATTTAGAATTGCACGAATATAAAAATCAAAATAAAAAATCTTATTCTAGATATCTACATGATAGTTTCATTTCTTAATCTCGCTATCATTGTATGTCTTTTTAAACCCGGAGATTACATCATCTAGCAATTACTAATCTAGAGTACTTTATCAAAGTCAAAACTCTTGAATGCGGATAATCTCTCTCTTTGAATCAGATAATAAAATTCGTTGACTAAGTTCATATATACTGCTTTAGGCAATTTTTTCTCAGTAAAAGTAAGCAATGTCGCTGGGAAGGTTCTTAACTCTAACATTAACCATATTTATATATACTCAGCTAGTGAGTGAACTAAACGCAGATTTTCAAAATGATCTTTACTCACCGAAACTTCAGAATCTCCTCAAATCTCTGGGACAAGGGACACTGTTACCAAACTCTACGAATTCATGGAAAGAAAAAAAGGTGAATTTTTCAAGCCCATGTTTCGAGGATATCTATCATTTTACGATGGGCATATTGAGCACAGAAGGATGGGCTCTGAAAAGTTAGTGCAATAATTATATCTATTCTTTCATTCAAATTAAATTTCATTTTACATTCTTCGGAAACTTGAGAAAAACTTTTCTTTTAGTGGTCGATGCCGCCTCGAAAATTCCTTCCGGCGTCTTAAATGGAAATATAATTGACCTTGGAATGTACGATGAATGCTTAGCAATAAAAGAGAAAAAAAATTATACAGAAATTCGTGGTCGACATTGCATGTACAATATGCAGATAGATTTGAACGTCACTAAAATTGTGCTATCATTGAGCACGTGTGTCCCAGCAACATGCAATGCCACGGATGTTGAACATATTTTGAACTTGATTCTTTTCAAAATGACTGATATCGGAAAAAGTGGAATAAGTATTTCATCTTCTACCTGCTCGAGTGTTGATTCTCCAGAATGGACTTCTGGAGGCATCATAACATTGTAAATGAATTATTTACAAATATGATTTCAAACATAATAAATAATAATCTTTCAGGGACATCTTTACTGGTTTTTTGAGAGATGTTGAATTTAGTTGACCCAAATATTAAAATAGTTTAGAAGAATTTTGGTATTGGCTTTAGGGTCTCTTGAGTATATATTATTACATAAACTAAATTCTGTAAACACGAATTTGACAAATTAATGAATTAATTAATTTTCGACCGCGGAAAGGGACCCTCATCAGTGCCAGACGTGTGTACTTAATGAATTGAAGAATAAAAATTAAATCTTGTCTATTAAATATTTGGTATACAACTTATAAAATTACGAATGCATGCATTATTGCATTTTATTCTGATCATCATCTTCAGATCAAAATAGTCCACTTTTTCGGATCCAAAATTAATTTTTACCCAACTTCATTCATATCTGTCGAGTCGCAGTTGTTATACTTTTTATTGAAAGTCATAGATTAGTTATGACCGACATAATATTTCTAAAACAAGGAATATTTTAGAAAATTTTTAATTTCATGGTGAAAGAAGAAAAATTTCAATTTTCCTATATTGGGCTATAAATATCTATGATGTTTGAAATTAATTTTGTTCTATCTAAAAGTGTTTCTTTAGATCTCCTACTACTGGAAGATTTACAGCTTCCTAGGACAAATAGTAAATGTTTTAGTAAACGTTGAATTCTCAACAAAAAACATGAATTCTCAACAAACAGTAAAATTTGTAACTGAAAAAGATCAATATTTAACAAAATGGTTTAATTTTGAATCGAAGAGATGAATTATCTACTAAACTGATGAATCTTCAACTAGAATAGTTTAATTTTCAGTTTAAAAAATTAATCATTAAAAAAATAAACTTTTAAGAAAGGAGTTCAACTTTCAACCAAGAAGATTAACTTTTTACAAAACAACACTAATTTTCAACCAAAGAGTTGAATTTCTATCAACAAAATATCTATTTTCAACAAAAAAATCATTATAGTTGAATTTTCAGTGAAAAAACTAATTTCAATCTAAAATGATGAATCTTGAACTGAAAAAAAAAAAACAATTTTTAACAAAGATGATTGACTGTAAACCGAGTAGATGAATTTTTAACTAAAAAATATAAATTATCAACAAAAATAAAATAGTTGATATTTCAACAAAAAAAAGATTTTATATTTAAATAAAAAACAGTTGAATTCAATTTAAAAAAAATGAACCTTAAATAAATTAGTTGAATGAAAATAGTTAATTTTCAACCAAAAAAGAATGACTTTCTAACGAAATTGTTGAATTTTTAACAAAAAAATTAGATTTTCAACTAAATAATACAATTTTCTTGCAGAAGAGGATAAATTCTCTACCAAAAATATAATAGTAGCCTTTGCAATAAAACAGGATTAAATTTACAATCTAAAATAATTCGAATTTTAATTAAACAGATGAAATTCCTACGATGAATTTTCAACCATTAACATTATCAATCTTCAACTGGAATAGTTCAATTTTCTCTTGAAAAAATTAATTTTCTACCAAAGAATCCAATTTTTAACCTAATAGCTCAATTCTCAACCGAAGAGTTGAATTTGAAACGAAAATTATGAATATTCAACAAAAATATGAATTTAAAAAAAAACGTGTTCAACTTTTAACCAAGTAGTTGAATTTTCCAACAAAAAGATTAATTTTGAACAAAAGAGATGAATTTTCAACAAAATGCATGGTGTTTCAAGGAAATAGTTGAGTTTTCAAAGAAAAAAAAAATTTTTTCAACCAAAAATGGAAGAGTGCAATTTTCAGTTAAAAATTTAATTTCTTACAAAAAAAAGTTAAATTTGATGAAATAGTACAATTTTCTACCACAAAATATGAGTCCCCAACAAAAAATTTATTGAATGATATTTTAACCAAAAAATAAGTTAATTTTAAATAATGAAACAGTTAAATTCAACCAAAGGAGAAGAATTTTCAACCAAATAATTGAATTTTCTACCAAAAATGAAATAGTTAAATTTACAGTTAAAAATTAATGTTCAACCAAAAACAAACAAAATATAATAAATCTTCAAACAAATAATTAATTCTTAACAAAAGTTCAAGCTTCAACCAAGTAATTGAATTCTCAAACAAAAAGATGAATGTTTAACCAAGAAGATTTATTTTCTGTCAAAAAACACGAATTTTCATCAGAATATGTAAATTTTTAACCAAATAGTTGAATTCTTAACTCAAAAAGATAAATTTTGAACCAAAAGTGGAATATTCAAATTTTCAGTTACAAAAATTGATTATCAACAAAAAAAAGAATTTTTAACAAAATAGTTAAATTTTTAACCCAAGAGTTTAATTTTCAACTAAAATTATGATTAAAATTAATTCTTCTTCCAAAAGTTTTTCTATAGATTCAACTAATTCCGACTTCCACTTGGCAGATTTTCATCTTTCTAGGCCGAACAAGAAATGCTTTAGAAAGTTTTCAATTTCAGGGTTAGAGAAAAATCCAAAAATTATTTTTTGACCTTCACAAAGTGTTTCTTTAGATTTACGTATTTCAAATATTCATCGAAAGTTAATGATTTTTTATTGAAAAAGAATGTAGGAAATTTATTTAAAAGCTCGTCAGTTTTAAAATGTCAATGTGATTGTAGACGGTAATGACTAATGACTTGGATGTGACATAACAGCTGACACTCAACAGTGGCTACTTGTGAAAATTCATGACAGGCAATTGATCTTGAGAATCGGATCATTCTGATATGCAATTTGCTGATCAAATAAAAAATCGGAAATCTGTATAAAAACGCTGCATATCATTTTTATCCAATTGTGTGATCAAATTGATCAACTAACATTTACTGTGTTTCCACGTCGTGCGGTCAGGCGTGTGTGGAGATGTAAATCAGCGGGTAATCCCACAAACACAATGTTCATTGACACTTTGAACAAAACCAATTACACAATTGGTTAATATTTATTCTTTAATTCATTAATTACATATCTGGCACTGAGAAGGGCCCCTATCAGAGGACAAAATGTTTGCCAAATTTGACTTTATATAATTCACTTTACGTAATTATATATACATACTCATAAAACCCTAATCTCAATACAAAAATTCTACTAAACATAATAAATAATAATGGAAAATGAATATAATTAAATTAATAATTAAAAATTTCAGAACAGTAATTTCAGCATTTGTGTACTTTTTACTCTGCTGTACGTTCCTCGACTTGTTTCAAGCAAGAATGAAGATTCAAAACTCTTTTGTTCAACATTTAACAAACTTCTCGATGCATAAAAGCGCGCTGCGAATTTTAAACACAAAAATAAACCCAGCCTCGTTTCCTGTTTTGAATGGCATCAGAGTTTTGAGCATATTCTGGATAGTTATGGGGCATACGCACCAACAAAGGGGATCAAGTATGTTGCAAGTGAACAATATTGCACTTTTCGAGGTGAGTATATATATATAGTTTTCGAAAATAAAAATTTATCAAAAAATAGTTGTGTTCTAGATTAAAAGAATAAAAACTGTAGCATGATTATTTCACATAGTGGCTTGAATCATGGAAAAGTTTGTACGTTACCCTAGCAATACTAGCTGTGGATTCATTTTTTACTTTAAGTGGATTTCTCATGGGATATATGTTCCTTAAAGAAGTGTCAAAAAGTAAAAAGTTTAACTTGTTTGATTACTACTTACATCGTTATATTAGGTAAGTTTTCTAATGATATATTAATTAATTACACAGGCCAACAAAATTTGTAACCAAAGACCAGACTATGTGACCCCGAAGGATTTTGATGTTCTAAAAACGAATCCATTGTCCAAATTTTTCCTATACGTCAGGCTTTTGAGATATATAAACCTAAAGGTGAAAAATTGACATTTTCGGCCATTTTTTGAAAAATCTAACACAGCAGATATTGTTTTCTCTTAAATCTGCTTATGCAATCATTTAATACTCCTTTTTATTTTTCATCCACATGTTGGACCATCCCGAACCGATTTTTTTTCTCCGAAATACGGCACATTAACCTTTTTAGTTTTTACACTGAAAAACTAACAAAGAAGGCGAAAAAAGCAAATAAAAGTGTGTTATTCGATTGATAAAGGGTTTGGTGTCTTGAGGTTTTTGAGATTGCTCAATCCCAATTTGAGCTTAGATTTGCAAAATTCAAGATAGCAGATTCAATATAGTATAAAAAACTTTAAAGATATACTTTTTTTTATGGAAACGATATCGTTTTTCGTCAAAAGATCTTTTCAATGATTCGCCGGTGTTTTTACAAGATTGGTAGTTTCTTTATAAAGACCAGCAGTAATCAGCAATCATATTCGTATCCCATCTACCTTGGTAGTACTTTTCCTTTTGCTTCATATCTTGGTGAAAACGTTCACCCATCTCTTCACTGAATTCTCCAAGGTTGTCTGGAAAGTAATCCAAATAAGAAAATAAAAACTGTACTTTATAACTCACCAAGCATCCCAATTCCTTAAGATTGTATAGCATAGTAGATACAACTTTTTCTGAATTAGGGACGCGTTTATTACCTAAAAAGTTTTCAGTTACACCTTTAAACAACAAACAAATTTAAAATAAAAGTATACCTTAAAATTTTGTTCCGCCTTATTGGATCCGCTATCTTGAATTTTACAAATCTAGGCTCAAATTCGGGTTCAGGAAATTTCAAAAACCTTAAGACACCAAACCATATCTCGGAGACAAAAAATCGATTCGAAATGATCCAAAATGGAAATGAAAGATAAAAAAGAAGTATTAAACAATGGCTTAAGCAATTTTAAGAAAAAAAATCACTGCTCGTGTTGTATTATTTCAAATATAGCTGAAAATGGTATCGTTTCACTGTTAGGTTTGGATATCTCGAAATCCAGACGTATAGAAAAAATTTGGACAACGGATTCATTTTTAACACATCAAAATCCTTCGGGGTCACCCCGTCCAGTCTCTGGGTACAAAAAAAGTTAATTTTTGTCGACCTATGTTATTTTCCATCTGCCACTGATGAATGTAGTTATATCATATTTTTTATAACATGTTTTTAGATTGACACCAGCAGTATTGGTTCTTGTACTTATAGCAAAATTCGTTGTTCCGCATCTTGGATCTGGTCCAATTTGGGATCAATCTCTAAAATCACAAAATGATTGTGAAAAAGACTGGTGGCCTATTTTGATATACATACAAAATTATATAAAACCAGGAGTCAATAACCAGGTTAGAAAAATATAATTTAAAAAAATTTAGAGCAACCTTTTTTATTTTGAGAAGAATTCCAAAGTTTTCAAATCTTCAAAATAATAAGTATATGGGAGTAAAAACAAAAATTCGTGGCAAAATATTTAAGAAAAAAACAGTTTACAAGTTTCTTTCAATTCTGATAAAATTGCAATTTTTCAGTGTTTAGGTCACTTGTGGTATTTAGCTGTCGACATGCAACTTTTCTTAATATCACCAATTATTTTATATCCTCTTGCGAAGAAGAGGAATTTAGGTTTGGCAATTTTGGGACTTTCATTCATTGTTTCCCTTATATTCCCAGCAGCGATAATTGCCATAAAAAAATTTCCTGCTACTTTGATGGGAGCACAGGACAAGTAAATTATTCTCATAAACATTATCCCTTAATATTTTTATGTATCAAATTTAATTGCTAATATCCATTTCAGCCAAGTTGGTGATGTATTTGCAGAATATTATATAGTTCCTTATGCAAGAGCAGGTCCTTGGATTGTTGGAATATTTTTTGGATTTATCACTGCTACAAAATGTGTCCATATCAATAGGGTATGTTAAAAATTCATATATTTTCTTTAAAAAATCAAAAAATAACAAAGTCTTCTTTCTAGGTGAGAATGATTCTAGGTTGGTGTATTGCAGTGATTTTTTTAATCTTTTGTACTTGGGGGTTTGAATCGTTTATTGAGAAAGATTACGAATACGACGTGGTGTGGGAAGCGATTTATGGATCAATATCGCGACCAATGTGGGCCTTTAGTGTATCATGGATCATTTTTGCTTCTAACAACGGTTATGGAGGTAAGAAAATAATTTGAAATATTTATGTAAAATGATTATCTCAGAAACGTGGTGTTACTTTTTCTATCAATTTGATATTATTTCAGGACTTGTCGGAAAAATTCTATCCTTGCCTATTTTCCTTCCATTGAGCAGAATATCGTATTGCCTTTACTTGGTCCATATGCTAATTCAAATTGTTATAGCAAGTTCTGCGAAAACGGCTCACTACTTCTCAGATTTTCTATCGGTCAGTATTTTTTATAATAAAACTGAAATAATTACTCCCAATTGATTATAAGCATTAGTATCAAATTTATCAATTAAAGAATATTTAACATTCATTTTTTCAACTTTATCTTTTTCAGTTCAACACATTTTTGAGCGATTTAGTATTGTCGATCGTACTCGCCTTTTTCTTCAGTCTCTTTTTTGAATCACCGATAATGATTTTGGAAAAAATGCTTTTCCGAAGGGAAAAGAGGACGGAAACCGAACACCCAAAAGAGAATGGTGATCAAAAGTCAAAAGCTTAATTATAATTAGTCTATCTTGATAAAGCAGATAAATAAATTATATGAGCTTCATAAATTACAATGTACATTACAAACAAATAAATATAAGTATTTTTGATAAGATTTCGGAACTAATTTACACACCTTTAAAGTTACAATTTTCTGTGGAATAGGAACTGTCAATGAGTTACAAATTTTTGTTTGCCACTATTAAGTCACCACATTAACTTTCTGGCTGTCTGCTTTCTTCTAATCTTCAACAATTAAAAAAGGGAATTATTTTATAAGTCTAAAGCTTTTTTAACTGCGCATAGTTCTGCAGTGTAAAGTTATTTAGAATTACAACTATTATTTTTCCTTTTTTTTTTGTTTTCTGTGCGAAATTTATTTCTCTGAGGTGAACGTCGCACAAGAGTAGAGGATAATAGGAAGAAGTCTGCTGAGAACCAGGCTTATTGAGGGATTTCATCGTTCTAAAAATAGGTAGAAAAGTCGCTAACTTTTAAACATCCAAGAAATACTGACGTTAATTGAAATACGTCAATAATTAGTAAACTTAATGAAATTAATGTTGATTTAATAGAAAATGCCAAATTACTATCATTTAAAAAGAAAATATTGGAAAAATGGTTATTTCCCAACTATCAATTATACGCGCGCTACAGCGCACAGGAAACGTTAATTGCATTGCATTTATTAACATAAAATTACCAACAAGATTACCATGATTCCAACTTTAAATTGTGCAATTCAATAACTTCAATAACAAAAAAATTTGACAGTCATAGTTTCATTTTTCATGCAACATTGTTTTTCACAAAATAATGTAGAAAGGGGATTGGAAAATTGGAAATGTACTTCAAAATTATTCAGTTTTTAATGCTTTTTCGGTATTTTCAACTGTAGAGGATTTCAATTTAAGGTTATTATATGAAGAAATGGTCACATTTCAAATATGTATTAGTATTGAATCAGTAATTTTGAATATTTCGTTCCTTTAAATTATTTTTCATTCTTCAAATTCTATGTATTTTTTTCATTCTGATGAATTCAGACGAATATAAGAAATTGAGGGATTTAAAAGATTTCAAGATATTTGAGGAATTCAGGGAATTAAGAGAATTTTAGGAATTTCCTATATTCCTTAAATATTATGAATTCAGGAAATTAAGAGAATTTCAGGAATTTAGAAAAATACAGAGAAGTTAAGGAATTACAGAGCATTTAGTGAATTAAGAATATTCAAAGATTTTAGGGAATTTAGAGAAATCAAAGCTTTCAAGATATTCAGAGAATTTCAGGGATTTCTAACCATTTAGGTAATTCTAGAAATCCAAAGAATTTCAAGGATTTAAAACATTTAAAAAACTAAGAAAATTCTGAATATTGAGGCATTTTAGTAAATTGAGGGAAATCAAGGATTTCAGAGAATTTAAGGAATTCTGAATATTCAAGGAATTTACCAAGTTCAGAATATTTAGGGAATTCAGCATATTCAAAGAATTCAGGGAATTTAGTATATTCAAGATATTTAAGGAAATTAAAGAATTAAAGGAATTCAGGGAAATTTAGGGAATTTAAGGAATACAGGGGATTCAAGGAGTTCGACGAATTTAGGAAATTCAGAGAATTCAAGGATTTTCACGATTTTAAAATTTTCAATCAATTCAGCGGATTCAAAGAATGCAAAGAATTTTAGGAATTCGGAATATTCAAGAATTTCAGAGAAGCCAAGGAATTCAGAGAATTCCGAATATTTAGCGAATTCAGGATGTTGAAGGAATTAAAGGATTTCAAGGAATTCCGCGGATTTGAGGTATTTCAGAGTATTTATGCAATTCAAAGAAGTCAGAGTATTAAAAAAATTCAGGAAATTCAGAATATTTAGTAATTTTAGGTCTTTCATAGGATTCAAGGAATTCAGAAAATCTACCAAATTTGTATTGCTTTAAATATAAAGCTCTTAATTTTGAAGAAGGAAATCAAATTTTTGATTTTCACGTTTTGAAAGCTTCGAATTAAAAATTCTATGGGCTATAAATTTAATATTTCACCAATTTTCAGTGATTTAAATTTCAAAATTTGTAATGTTAAATGCTCTAAATTTGAAAGTGGTCCACTTTTAAGTCGTAAAATTGATTAATTTTTTTAAATGTTTAGTAGCGAAATAATTTAAATTGGTAAGCTTAAGCTTAAAAATGGCTTAATTTGTATAGCTTTCAAGTTTTTAAAAGTCTACAATTTTAAGTATTCCTCATTATTGTTTCAACTATAAAATATAATTAATTTGAAACGACACCGTTTTGAAGGATTCGAAAATGAAAACAAAATGTTTTCAATCTTTCGATATAAGATTATTTTATCTAAAATTTTCAAATTCAAATTTGTCTAGTTCTAAACGATTCCAGTTTGCCATAATTTAATATTGAAATTTTCAGGCTGAAAGTTCATTTACAAAATATGAAATCATTCTGACTTTTTCAAATAATTAACTAAGAAGGTTGAAGACACCACTACCAATTTGAAGTGAAAAATTGTAATTTTATTAGATTTTAACTATTTAATTATTCTTACTGAAACTAATATCAGAAGTTAAGAAGGTACAAGGCTTTATCTTTCTTTCAAATATTTTGAGTCATAAAAAATTAAAAACCTATTAACTGATAAAGAAAATTAAGGAAACATATTCAGTAAACTGTAAACGGCCCAGGAGTTAGCTATGTATTTACATTTCAAATATTTGCCATTAATTGAAAAGAAAGTAATATTCCTAGCAAAAAACTAAGGGTAACCCTGGATTCGTCTCGGCAATAAGTGTTTTTTCATTTTGTAAGAAAATGATTTTTTAAACAATTAAATTGATATAAAACATTGTGCCTTCATTGTAAATAAAAATATTAGTTGGAAAAAAAATGCAAGGACAAAAGCAGATTCCTTGCTAGCATATCCCTAGGTGTTTTTGTTAAATTATTGCGATAATCAAATTATTTGAACAAATACAATGTTATTAACATTTTTCCAGGTTTTTAACGTTTGAAGATCAAAATATAAACAAACCATGTACCAAAAGAATGTTACATCATTATGCAAGTTCCTAGAACACTTACTAGTCAATAATGAATAAACTATATATTGTTTTTCTTCCCACCACGTTCCCTCCTTGCTGATCCAGCATGCAGCAGATAGATTGAAGATTTGTCCCTTTTTCATGAATGAAAGTAATAGTCCTATCGAAAAATATTTCGAAAATATTAGTTTCCTACTATTCATTTCATTATGTTGTACAGTTCAAAGATTTTGAATTGATCCCAAAGAATCGTATATATTATCAATTAAACGTGATGTGATTATTTTCATTTCAGGCCTTTACTCTTATGTGCTTAAATGCTTTGAATAATAAAATAAACCAATTAAACAAAATCTGCCCACCTCGCGGGCACATTCTCATCGCGCGCGGCTCGCTACGCTCGCAAGTTTATGCTCTTTTTTTTTATTCTACGCGCTTGGATACATTTTGCCAAGCGCTTCGCGCTCGGCTTTTTGCGGTTTTCGCACATCGTGCTCGGCTTAGATAAAAAGAAGAAATTTACTTGCAAATATTATAAAATAGACAAACCTCTACGTTTTAAGTGATTATTAAATTTGTTTTTATTTTATATTGAAAAGGAAGTTTATTTACTCATAGCTCTATCGGCCTCAAGGAACACATTCTCATTACAATACTCACACACTTTTTTGAAGTCCAGAGAAAAGCGCTTAATTGCTTAAGAAAGTTTTGGTTTACCTTACTGAAAATGCTAATAAAAAATCGGAAATTCCGTTTCTGGTCAAACAGTGTTTGTTTTATCCATAGAAAACTATATTTAAATTTTTTTACAAAATACCAATACCTTCTCATTAGGATGAGAATGTAAAAATTGGATTTTTTGTTTATTCTGCAATGTCATTTTTCACGATTAAAACAAAAACTACGCGTCCTATCGAAAAATAATTAACAACAAATTTGTAGATCTTTCTTGGATGGATAATCTTTGTCTCATCATCTTTTTTCGTATCTTGCATAGTCTTAAAGCAGAATGGAATTTTTTATTTTATTTTTTAAATGTTTCATGTGGTCAAAATTTGAATTTTGGATTTTTCAAGAAAATTCAAAAAGTTGGTACCATAATATTGCAGGACTTGCAAAAAGCAACGTTTTTCTTCTCTTGTTTTTTTTCATATCGTGCTCATAAATGTGCCAAAGCTCAATCCAATCTGATCATTTTTTCGAAAGTTATCGTGCCTACAGACAGACTACAAACAGACAGACACCTTGGTAAAAATCGTTTTTCCTAGCTCAGGGGGTCTCAAAACGTGGAGATTTGATGAAAACCGACTAAGTTAAATTTTACATAAAACCAATACCTTCTCATTGGGATGAGAATGTAAAAACAGGAATAAAAGAACAAAAACGTCTCTGAGAAACAAATTCATGCTACGAGCAAAGTATTATATTAGCTGAGTACACTTGTATATTACTATCAGTAACATTTAAAGGTATATATTTAATGATTTTATTAAATTCAGATAAACTATGGCATTCATGTATACACCTGAGTCAAATCCTGATCCTTAGCAATGTTTTGAAAGGACGAGCTTTCAAATTACGGCCTTTCAAACAATTTCTACTGGATAAGAGATCCATTTCACTATTATCTACCGATTTTCGGATAAGCTATTCACGGCATTTACCACTGAAAGCTTCGAATGTCCTGAAAAGCGTTAGCTTTTAACAATAGAAATACTCTATTTCGCAACCCTTTTTCTCGAAGCTGAAAGGGGAACCGCTATGATACGTTTATAGAATATTAAAGCTTTTAATAAACATTAGACGTATCATTGAAACCTAATTTTTAAATAATTGAAATTCCATTTCATGTTTATTTTTCGAAAGAAATAATAGGGTACGCTTTCTGCAAGGACGAATAATTCACCCTTTCAGTTTGTATTTTATTCACGCTGAAAGTAGTAGATTATTACCGAGCAGATTTAACTCAAACAAGCTGTTGCGTTCGAAAACAGTTTTCTATACAGAAGAGAGTTTTTCTTTTAAAATAAATAAGTCTATTGATTATTTGTATGACTTAACATTTTAATGAATAATTAAGGAATATTTATTCATCAATAATTTAGGAGATTCTGATAAGAAGCAGGCTCTACTACTCCTTAGGACGAGATAAGTAAAAGTTCGCGAAGATGCACCCTCTAATTGAGGCAAAGTTGAGTCGTTTATCTTTCCTTTGGAGCGATTTACCTCGGGGATTCTTTGGGAACTTGCGATTGCTCTGAAGCTGAAATTTATTTGCCCTTTATTATAATATTGTATTCACTTGAAAAGGGCGGAAATTGCTCGCTTTCCTGAACGAACTTTTCTCCTTGCTCATATCTTTCTTTTGCAGGTATGTTTCCACTTCTCCATTTTGTTTTTAATATTATGGATATTTTTATTTTATTTTATTTCAGAGGTATTTAAACATTTTTCAGTAATTTTGAACACACCCCACCGCCTGATTGATACTTTCTCCAATAGTTTTTTAGTCGAATACGCGCAGCAAAAAGAGGACTGATGTGTTTTTTCTCCATGTTCCACCGTTTCCACCGTTTACAGTAGACGTGTGCATTTTGTCGGATCGAATATGGTTTTTTCGATTCGACGTGCGTTCATTTTCGGATCCGTTTACTCGATTCGATTGACCCACCGATCGAAAGCCGAAGAACCGACATTCGATCCGTGCTACGGTCGGATCGGTTTTTCGATTCGATTGGCCCGTGCGTCGGAAAATCCCATATTGGATGTGCCTTAGATTGAATCGGTTTTTTTTTTACTTTTTTTACATACTTTCTCTCAATTAAGTAACCATAGTTCATCAATGAACCGAAAAAAGTCGTTAGTTCCCATAAATAAATTATTCAAACATCGAAATGTGAAAATAGATTAAAGAATTATGAAACATAATTTCTCTTCAATTGAATAACTTATGCAATTCGAAAAAATTTATATATGTCTACAAAATAAAGATTTTCTGAATCTTGAATGAATGTGCTCCGGATTCTTATACCTATTATTTTCACAAGTGACAAACTTAATAAAATAAAAGTTTTAGCGATAACTAGCGATCAATATTTCTTATATATTTATTTCTAATTTTGTATTCCATTGTTTGAGAAGGTAAAAATGTTGATCATATCTACTCTGTACATCTGAATTGAAAAGTACGTATTTATGAAGTAGTTCTACGAATATAAATTAATAACAATTCCACTGTGAACAAGTAATTTTTTGTTTACTAATGACTATTTGAAATACACACAAAATCTATCATGACTTGCACTATTTGATTAGTTAACTCTTACTCATTCAGATTTAGAGAGTGTATAATATTCATTGCAGGAATTTTAATTCTTCATACATATCTGAAACATTCAAACGATAAAGGCGTTTCGGAATTTGAAAAGAAAACCAATGACAAATTTTTAAACATTATTCTTTACTAGCAAAAATAGCTCGCCCCGCGTGCTTATAACATGTTCCTTATTTTAGTTGTCTAATTATCAAAATAAAATATATGCTTAAATTTAAAGTACTATGGAATATAATAAATAATAATTATGATTTAAAATAAAAATTAAAGATAGATACTTCGGCTTTCAAGCAATTTTAATTTTATTCGGCGACTTGTTTAATTTAGATTATTTATAATGTTTATAGTTATTTATCACGCAATTTTGAATATATTGAAGATTTGCAATTGAAGATTCTTCAGTGTTGAATGTGTATACAAATTCTTAAATTTTGCTGTTTTAGAAGATCAGAAGTCAAAATTTGTTAATTCTAAATCTGCAAATTGAAAGAATGGTAAATGTAAGTCATAAAAATTACATAATTTTCAATCCTGACACTTAAAACATGCATAATTTTTAATTGTAGATTTTCAAAATTAAGAACTCTTTAATTTTAAAAATTTCAAATTCAAGTTTCTACTATTTAAAAGAGTTACAATTGAAAGTTGTTAGATTTTGAGATTATAGAATTCGAAATTATTTAATTTTTAAAAATTTTGATTCAAATGTTCGAAACTAAAAATTTGTAATTAAGATTATTATTTGCCAATCAGTCGTTTATGAAGTTGAAGTTCTCAATGTCAATATTGGGCTTTACAATTCATATAATTATAGGTTTAAAACATCATGATATATTTAATACTATTTAATTTATGTTCTCTTATTGAAGATAATTTGAAAATTTCATTTAACTTTATTACAAACCTAAACTAAAGATATGAATTGTAAGGCCCAATACTAACAAAATCGACTTTTTAAGCGGCTAATTTGAAAACAATGTATACCATTAAGCCATTTCCCTTTCGGGGTAGACGTGACACTACCCGATTCGGGTAGTGTTTCTAGGTTGATAACTTGTAGTAAATAACTACAAGTGTGGGCTCACCACACCCACGATGTGCCAACAGCACTCAGTTTTCTCGAATGGTCACCCATCCAAGTGCTAACCGCGCACAACGCTGCTTAACTTCAGTGATCTGACGAGAACTGGTTTTTTCAGCGTGGTATGGCTGTTGGCTAATTTGAAAACAATAATATTACATATTCGAATTTTCGAATTTTTAATATTAAAATTATATTAAGAAAGGAATTTAAAAATATTATTGTAAATTAAAATGATTAATTTATCAAAAGTTAACTGATAAATTATTGTAAATTTGGTCTTAAATTGTTTATAGGATGCCAAAAAACTGTAATCAAAAACAAAATCCCATCTGCAAATAACTTTTAGTTGAAAGAGGTGAAAATCAATTAAAATTGGTTCCACTTTTCTTTTTATATAATTGTACAAAAAATTATAGGATGCCATTGGTGAAAATTTTAATTCAATACTATAAAACCTAATGAAAATTCGAGGTACATATATTTTATATGACCTGAAATTTCTCATTCCCCAATTATTAATGCAAATGCCAGAAATGTAGAAGACACATTTTGTTAAAACTTCCATTTGTTAAAAAAAAATTAAAATAAAGCTAGGGTAATAAGTAATAGCGCAATATTGGGCTACCCTTCAGTAGCGATCCTCCCCCTTTATAATTGTGTCTTGAAAATATTGAAAAATAAAATAAATATTATAAACATGTATAGCCTGTAAAAAAAATTTTACAAATCTTGAGATGAATAACATCTGAGGAATTAATATTACTAGTTACTATGTAATTGTATAATAAATTTTAATTATAATATTAAAAATTAACGAAAATTTGTTGTTCATTGTTGGACTATATATAGGTCGCATAATATTAACCACCAGATTGACACAGTATTGTCTTCATGTTTCTCTGGATCTGCAATATCTGCATTCTATATGCACTGGTTTAGATTTTTAGAATTATAATTATAGATTAAAAACTTGAAATGCCTTTTGTCAGTCGCATATTGGATTTTCGATAATCTAAGACCGGCAGATCGATTCGAAAAAACTGATCCGACCGTAGTACGGATCGAATGTCGGTTTTTCGACTTTCGATCGACGGATCGATCGAATAGAAAAAACCGATCCAGCTACAGCGCGCGTCGAAGATTGGTTTTTCGACATTCGATAGGTGGGTCGATCGAAACGAATAAACCGCTCCAATCGTAGCACAGATCGAATGTCGGTTTTTTGACATACGAAGTGCGTCCAATGTCGGTTCGAAATCGGATCGAATTTTTTTGCACACGTCTAGTTTACAGACATCGAAAATGGTCGATTCTCTGAAGAGCGTAGTCATATGAAGTTGGCGTGGTGAAAGATGCGGTTATTAAAAATTGTGTAGTAAGGGGCGTATCTGGAGAAAATAGGTGCGTAAAATGGACCTGGAACAAGCAGCAACGACGTGTATAACTGTGTGTTCAAGACAAAGTGACGTAATCAAGGATGTTGCTAATGATTTATTTGAAAAAATGAGCGAGGTTGAGCAAATTTTACGTAGCCAATGGGGATGGCAAACTAAATCGGGCATGCCTAAAATAAGCGTGGTTGAGGGTATGGAGAAGGAGCATGATTGAGAAAAATGGTTGTGATCAAGGGATCGTGGTTCATGAAAGTGGGCATAGTAAAATATGTATCGATGGAGCGTGCCTCCTAAATGGGCGTGCCTCTTAAATAGGCGTGCCTCTCAAATAGACGTGCCTTTTAAATGGGCGTGCCTCACCAATGGGCGTGCTCAAATAGGTGTCAACTGGACGTAAAAAAAGAAACTCTCACATGGTTAAAGTTCGTACTTGAAGCAGTTGCTAAGGGGCCCATGAAAAAAGGCGTGGTCAATTTAAAGTGGCGTACACAGTTTTAATTTACTGTTACAATTAATGTGGTTGTCCGTATCATCAAATAGAGCTTCTTTTGTGACATAATTGCTTTAATGATCTATATCGATTATCGTATCGTCTGTACATTTTGCCGTGTTAAGTAATTAGAAACAGATACCCTCGTAAATCGATAGTTAAATCTGCGTGGCATTTGTGCGTTTTCATGGAGCATTAATGTCAGATGCGAGGGTTGAGATATCGCGCCCTTATGCGCATTTCAGGTCGCAACGCGTGTCACACGATCGAGCATTATCATATATATTGGCCGTCGCTTTCCCGATTGGTTGTAGTAAGGGCCTTCATAAATAAAGAATATCGTGCCGGAAAATCCGGCGGAAAACGTCGTCGGAAGCATCCTTTGGCCTTCGTGCATCAATTTAACGAGCTAGTCGTTCATCTCTTTAGTCGCATTACTTTTATCTTGATATTCCATAGTTTATCAAAAGCAATTCTTCGAAATGAGATTTCTCTGATCCTGAATAATGAAGAATTTTATGTCTTTAAAATTTATGTATATACATATATATATCTTATTGGAATTATTTTATATGTAATTGATAATAATGCTGTTAATTTTAAATCTGTAAACTAAAAAGGGCTCATTCATCCACGTTTCGTATTACCCTCAAAACTGCTTTCGCGAGATAATATTCCTTCTTTTTCTTTTACGAGAAGGTATCTATCCACATGATTTTTTTATCTTAGGAACTTTACGTGTTTCGTTCTCGAATTAGAAAATCGTTGCTAGCGAAATTCGAATTACCACGAAGTTTTCTAACGAGATTAGACCACCCGACTGGATCACGCCGCACTATATAGTATTTTCTTTTATATCGTTAGACGCAAAGCTTTCTTAAAGCAGATGTAACGTTAGGAAACGATCGAAAAATCAGAGACTAATTTAAGACTTGGTTAAAAATGGATTCCTAAAATTCTCAGTGTATATTGCAATGAAATATATTCAGAATTCATTAGGGCAATTGACATTCTGTACATTTACAATAAATATGAATTGATGTAGTTTTGAGAACGAAATGAGATGAATGTTGAAACTGCTCACAGCATAAATGGTCAGTGAAGTTTAAGAATAAACCTATATTAAAACTGTTGACAACATTTTCATACTGAGCGTCAAACGATATATTTTTGGTGACTTTTGGCACCGGATGATGTCAATAGTCCGACCTTCGATAGCACTGCTGGGTTTTTTTATGCTAAATATTAAATCTGGTTAAAACGTGATGCTCAAAGTTCCAGCAAACGCTTTAATTTTGAATATATGTCGCTAATACATTTTCTAATCACTTTTTGTTGTTGTTAAAATTCGATCTATTGACAACAAGGAAATGTGCTAGTTGAAACTTTTGACCGCAGCGTGTTATAAGCAGAAGTCGATCTTTGCGGTGGTCAAAAGCTTGCATGGTATTCAACTATCAAGAAAAAAGTTGCAGTTCAAACTTTTGCCTGCATAAATAATGCGAAACTCATGGAACGTCTGCGAGGCCTCTTCTTCTGTAAAAGTTTGAGGCAAACAAGGAAACAGTGGCTTTAACACCAGGTCCTTTAGAGACCCGTGATACCAAATTTTACAATAAGATAATAAGCATTGGTGGCTCGGTGGTGGGGTAGAAAAGCCAGGTCAATGAGAAGAGGAACCTTGTCTCTTCTTGGGTCTCCATACCGAACTGGCCTTAAAGGTGACTGAACCACACCTAGCTGACCAGTCACTCTCTATTCAGCGGCGACAACTTCTATGCGAGGTCGAAATAGAAAACATCAAGTGACAGGTGAAACAACAACTAACACCGCCAGAACTGCACCCAGTGACGGGGACAGAAGACGGAGTTCAGGTGCCTGAGAGACGAGAGGCTGTGGATGACTAGGGGGGTGTGGATGCGGAAAATATAGAACAACGATTTTCACATTGTCGTCAGTCACTAGGGTTGCATCCACCGGACTGCGCTCTTGTCGACCCCATTGAATAGCAGAATGGCTCAACGAAAGAACTTGCGTCTCATGGTGTGCCTCAAACCTACGTCCCCAGAAGCATGTTAGACCCTCCATGGAAGTTTCGACTTCAGTGCAAGATCATAAAAGTAAGAGCCAAACTGCGTTGTTTGTACCAATTTTGAAAAGGATGACTTGATAGAATAAGATGTTCTCAGAAGATGACTCAGCCCGTAGAGGAAATTTTCGGCTACTGAACATCAGTCCAAGAATATCTACCGACATGAGCTACTGACGGGCACTCTTTAGGCCATCTTGGAGAATCCGGCACTTATGCCTTCTTTTGAAGAGAAAAGGCAGATGCCAATAGTCCTTCTGCAAATATCTCAGGACCATCATATGCGTTATCATCTACAAACATTATAAGGAGAACAGCGTCCTCACAGAAGTGATCGATAGTATGGTAGTGCTGCATAGAAAACATCATCAATGCAACCTGCAAATGGTCTATATCGATTATTATCAACAAGCATTTCCCTCATTACCCCACGCCTTTTTATGTGATTCAACATTTGGATCATTCTGTGTGAACATGACGCACAAGGATCAGGTGTTTTAGTCGGCGGATCAGGAGAGGGTCTGAGTCCTTGCCAAGGAAACCAGGCATCTTCTAAGTTGACTGTCTCAGTGCACTATATTTCTGTTTAACCCTAAACCCATTAAGTAGGATACTCAACAAGACGACATACGTGTTCAACATAGAATTCCAGCTCACATACCTCCTCTATGTGGGTGACCTGAAGGTTTATGTTAGCTCAGAGTGGAAACTGCAGAGCTTACTCAACATCTTGCTGAAGTTTTCAATTACGTCAGGATGACTCTGGGCCTTTAGAAATGCAAAAAAAGCATCCATCCCGTGAAGAGATGATCACTCCATTAAAAGCCGATGGGGAGTCGTATAGGTACCGAGGTATATTCCAGACAAGGGAACACTCCAGTTTGTAATAAAAGTTGCAGTTAAGGCTTCCTTATCCAGGCGTCAGAATATGATCCAGAAGACCGGTCTCAGTACTAGAAACATCACCAAGGCGATTAACACCCTGACCATCACTCTCCTAACATACTCCTTCAGGTTGGTATCGTAGTCGAAAACAGACCTTGAGGCACTCAGCAGAACCATGTGCGTGAAAATGTTTCAACAACGAACGCATCACGCTGTACGTTTCTTGGCTTCGCAGGAATACACTTACAGACATAACGATTCTGCTGGGATTATCCACTAATAAATTTCCTTGAATCTTGTCTTTCTAGAGGAGTGTAAGCCATATTACAAGTATCCCCAATCAAAGTATTAGAGAATGAACATCATCTCCACTGGGACATGATTATCCTGACAGACTATCTAGTCAGACACTATCAACCGGACGCCCTCTATTGGAACAAACGTAACAAACATGTCAGGATTAGTGACATGAGCGTTCCCTTAAAAAACAGCAGACAGATTCGATACATTGAGAAGATTTAGAATTACACGAAGCTGAAGCAGGAGATCCTGACCGCGTGGAAGGTGAAGAAAGTCACAATCCATCTGGTCATGATCTTCCCCACAGGGATATTACTGAACTGCCGTATCGACCGGAGTTTTCTAGGCATTGACAACGATAACGGCTAATCTTCCTCTTCTTCTTTGATAAAGGCTATCCTGTGTACACGCCAAATAACCTATAATGCCACATTATTGTTAATCCTCTAATTCGTTCGCCATCAGTATAATTTTCGCAAAGAATCTAGTCTTGTAAGCTGGTCAGTTTATATATGGAGGAATGTGGGAAAAAGCGTCGCTTAAAATTTTCAGTTGAACCCGGGTAAAAATATTTGGTCTTGATTTTGTCTTGAATGTCTTCAATATGTCTTTAGGATCATGATGTCTAGTTCCATCTCACCAGCTAGACATTGGAGATATACCGACTTCTCTTGCTTGTCTTGACTTGTCTTGATAAATATACCGAATTGCTCTTAAAAAAAATTATATTACCAATTTGTGGCCTGAACATTTGCCAGGGTCAAAATTAGAGAAGTTTTAGTTTGTAAATTTTATTTTCCATTATACTCCGACCTCTATAAACTATGGACCCCATCGGCAAGGCCTGCTATTTCCAGAAATCAGGTAGCTAGGTAAGGACCAAACAGTTGACATCTGCTGAGGATTAAAATTTTACAACCGATAAAACTTGTTATTTTGTATTAAATAATTTTGAAATAAGAAATTCGGAACCTGTCTGTTTCAACAACGGCAGGCATATAAAATTTTCCATAAAAAGATTTAAACTGTCATTTTCTAGAAGTATCTAGTGAACTGTTGGAGATAGGAAAAAATGGACAACATTTTCAGATTCGCCATCCAAACAACATAATTATTGCAGATAAATAAACTTATTATTACATAAACAATGAATATCATGAAGATAAATATTATAAACATTCTATATAGTTTGAAGCGGATTAGTGATGACCCTTAAGACATCAAAAATAGTCCGGTTCCGTCTCACAAGCTAGACATACAGAATGACTTGGGATTGTCTTGGACTAGTCTTTACCCAAGACAAAATCAAGACCAAATATTTTTACAACAATCCATACCCAAGATGAGACATTTGCCCTTTCTATATCAGGATATAGTAACAAGGATTTAAACAGTGACTAAAAATATCATCCCTGAAAAGGGTAAATTCTCTGTGACATTTCTGGGAAAATTTTACGTGTACTTTGTAACAATTCTAGAATAATGTTACAAAAGTTTTGTGACAAATATGTATCAATTCTGCAACAGCGTTATTTCACGAAGTAATGGTTCTGCATCTATATAAAAGACGTAGAACGGTGTTGAGTAATACATGTATAACAGTGTTCTGTAACAGATATAATATTAGTTCTATAAATAAAGTACACATAACGGAGTAATGGAATAATAACCTAACATTTGTATATTGTAAGAACATATTGTTTGTGATTCTGATTTACAAAAATATAAATGAACAACATGTTTCACTATAATGAATTAAACAAATTCGCTATAATATGTAAAGACAGAAATTGGATATCCTCGTGAAATTTTTTATTATTGGTAAAAAATCATTTTTACGAAGATATTTAAAAATAGCTATTTGTGAAACAAGGGCACGAAAAAAGAAATTCGAGAATAATTATTTCTCAAGGAATATTCTCTCTGAAGCTACTGAGCTCTAAGTATACTTTTGAAACTGTTTAAATTTACGAGACTTTCATTTTGAATTTAAAATTATTTAGTGGGGTAACTTAAAATCCGTATCAATTTATGTTTATGATAAAAGTGCTACTAAAGTTCTAGTATCGTAATTTTGATGCCTTACTCATTATTCGAAATTGTTATGAATTTCCTCCGAGCATGTTGAAATTAGGGCAAGTTCAGATCAGGTGAGGCAAACTGAGTAGAAACGAGCTGCAAGCAGTCGAGAGATAATGGCAGTATAGTATGAACATATTCTTGTGGAAGTGGATGTAACTTGAATTACTGGGAAAATTAACAAGAAAATTTAAGTAACTGAATTACGATAATAGACATAATATCAAATTGGGTTTGAAAATTATAATTCTGACTCTAGCAATTTGTTTACCTATAAATATAAACCAGAACTGTATAAATTGAAAATTAATCACCATAAAAATCAGCTGGTAGTATTAAGACAGAAGTACAGAAAAATATAGGTTTTTAATCCCTTCCACTTTCTAGACACAATAGATATTATTTTCCTTCTACTCAGACAAAAAATTGCCAATGCGTTGTGGTTTATTTACGCTCACTGCTTTATGATACATTTAAATATTCATAAGTGCACACTAAAACTCGCCCAACATTAGCACACAACTCTAGACATGAAACTCCTTATAGCCCTTTCCTTACTCTCTTTTTATGAAAATATGAAAATACTGCAGAATATTTTAACACTCATTATTTTTTTTACGCACATGCTTCATTTTTTTGAGTAATTCATTTTTAAAGAAGAAAGAAAAATAATTAAAGACGCTGGATATATTTTCGGCTTACATAAGATTATCTTATAAAAGGGGGATTCAAGGTTAACGAGATTGAAATTCGATTTAATAATATGATAGAAGAGGGCAACTTATATATTCCAGCACCGCAAACAAAGATTGTGGTTAGATTTAGTTCCACAACAGGGTTACTTCTAATTTTCACCCATCAAATTCCCGGTTATTTCCCTGGTTTTTCCGACTCATTCCCTATTGTAAATATCAAATCGCCTCTTGCTTGAAGCATTAATAAAACAAATTCAACATAAGATTTTCCTATGTGATTAATTATTCTGAAAAATTGTTTATATTTCCCATAACATGGGAAATACAATACAATTTCGATGTGTTAATTATTATCTGCGCAGATTTGGACAACATGACATTTGTTATTTTTTATAAACTTATATTTGGTTAATTATGTTTGCTATGCTAAATGGCAAATATTTCTTAGATATAATTTTTAATTTCTTTGGTATTAGCGATTAATTATTGATTAATTATTCAGGAGTAATGATAAAAAACTATTTTTAATATTCAATTGCGACAGTTTAATTATAATTACATGTGTTTATAACAAAGTTAATGTAAAATCCTCTTATTATAAAAATAAATCATTTTTATAATGGCTCCTTCAATAATTATTCAATAATTAATCGCTTATACAATGAAATCAATAACTATATCTAAATTTTTCGTTTGAAATCTTCAAAAATCTACATTTTGTTTTAAATGTTGTGCAATCTTTACAAGTCTTAAATTATTTTTGAATCTTTTCAATTGCAAAATTTTACTTTGAAATCTTTTATAGTATTATTTTGCGACTTTAGGAAATCAACCAAAAATGTTTTGAAATTTTTTTTCCATTTTCTCTTTAAATTCATGACTCAAAATAAAAACTCATTTGAAATTTTTCCATGAATCTTAAGACAATGTTTTAATTCTCTTAGAACCTTTCAAATTTTTAAACGCTTCTAAATTTTGTTTCAAAATCTTAACAATAAATCCACATTTTGTTCTAAAATTTTTGAAATCTTCTTAAATTTTGAATTATTTTTGAAAAAGACGAATTTTCAACGAAATGGTTGAATCATCAGCCAAAAAAATTTATTTTTAAACAAAACAGGATTAAATTTATTCCAAAAGAGACGAATTTTCTACAGAATAGTTTCATTGTTAACCCAAACATATGAATTTTCCAACAAAACTTTAAACCAAATAGTTAAATTTTCAACCAAAAAGACGAATTTTCTACCAAGAAGGTTAATTTTTTACCCATAAGATTAATTTTCAACCAAAAAACTTAAATTCCCAAAAAAATATTTGTAACTAAACAGTTTAATCTTCAATGCGAAAAAATGGAAAAATCACATTTTCAGTTTAAAAAATTAATTTTGAACCAAAAAAACGAATTTTCCACAAAACAGATAAATATTTAACAACAACAAAAATGATTTTTTAACAAATTGAAATTGAATTCGACCAGAAAAGGCGAATTTCCAACAAAACTGTTGAATCCTTAACCAAAACAGATTAATTTTCAAGCAAACAATTGCATTTTTTACCAAAAAGCTACCAAGGGAAAAATTGTCATTCATCTATTAAACTGAATCGAATTATTCCTAAAATTTTGAAAAATCTTTCGAAATAAAAAAATTACCCCAAAATCTTTCAGATTTTTTTCCACATTTTAAGAAATATTCTTAAATTTTGTTGTAATTTTCTTTAAAAATTAATATTTTTATATAAAAAATCATTCATTATTTTCCCAGGAATTTCAAGAAAATGATTTCGCTTTCATGAAATTTATAAAAATTCTTTAAAAATCTCGAAGCTTTTGTTTAAAATCTTCAAAAACTTACATTTTGTTTTTAATTGTTTGAAATATTTTCAAATATTTAATTATTTTGTTATCTTTCCTTAGCTTCTAAGCCCTTAAAATATCTTTTGAAATGATTCTAATTTATCCCAAAATTTGAAACAAAAATTCTGCATAAACCTTCTAAGTATATTTTAAAATGATCCTTTTTTTATTCTGCATGATAAATAAATTGTCTTAAAATGGTTCAGCTCCTTTTTTGAAAATTTTGGAAACCTATTCAAATTTTTTCAATGTTTTTTTTTTCTTTTGAAATTAATTTTTCAAAATAAAAGATTTTTTTAAATATTCCCAGAAATCGTAGGAAAATCTTTTTATTATGTTGAAACTTTTAAAAATTCTTGGAAACTTATAAGGGAGCGTCCATTAATTACGTAAAGATTTCTCTACAACCCCCCCCCCCCAAGACCTTAATTCATTAATGAACGACCCCTAACCTTTTTGTTTGAAATCTTCAACAATCTGCCTTTGGTTTTAGATTTTTTAAAACCTTTTAATGTTTTAAATTATGTCCGAATCTTTTTACAACTCCTAAATATCTCTTAAACTTACTGAAATTTTTTCTCCGCTTTCGTAATCTTGCAAAATTGAAAAATTTTGCTTCAAAATCTTCTACATTCCTTTGCGAAAATTGAAAAAAAAATACATTACTGTTTGAAATGTTTTGAAATCTTCTCAAGATTTAAATTATTTTCGAATCTATTCAAAACTTCTAGATATCCTTTAAAATAATTCAGTTCTCCTAAAAAAATTAAAATCCTGTAAAATAAAAAAAAATCTTAAAATCTTCCAGTCTTTTTTCTTCATATTTCGAGTATTCAAATCTCAAAATTAATCATTTCAAAGAAAACCTAAATACTTCGTATATTAAGATAGGGGAAACCTCCATACAGTGGATAATGCAGCCTACTGTGGATAATCATTAATAAAAAACACAAATGTTTGCAAAATAATTCATTGATTCAATTAATAGTTAAAATACTATACGTATTAATAAATGAAAATAAAATAAATTATTTATCTTTTATTTGTGCTCTTAATTAATGATTATCCATTGTGTACTGCATTATCCACTGTAAGAAGGTTTCTTCTATTTTAAGTTTTTGTCCATAATTTAATTTTTCTCATCTCGCTAAAAATGTGAAAAAGTTAAAAAAAATATAATGTGGTAGCAAAATGTTAAGAATAGAATTATTTACCATTATTATGAAATAATTTCCAATTCATTTTTTCTCTTTTATCAATAATGTTTAAAAACATAGAGAAATAAATTTTATCACGAAAACAAAATTACTGATTTGGATACTTTTATTTACAAAATTGCAGGTAGGATACAGAAAATTTGTAATTTTTATTAATAGTTAAACAAACTGAAAACAGCCACTAAAAGTCATGTTCATGAAGTTGTAAGGAATCAGGTTTTCGACAAAAATGTATACGAGATCTCGTGACTACAACTTTTTAAGAAAAGGATAAAAATTAAAATTTATTTGTCTAGTTATCAGGATTAATGAAAAAAATTATATTTTACCGGTTCGAATTTATATTCTCAGTTAATTCCCGTTTTTTTGTAATTCTCGGCTATGTTCCGGTTTTCCCAGTTAACACCCTGCATAAGTAAAATTCGCTCTACAAATCGTTTCGAATTTCGAAGTTTGCGAACATAAACATATTTTTCAGAAACCAACTTTCTGCTCTTTTCAAAATTTATTATGCAACCTTTTGAAAAGAGTGCAAAAGTGATGACAAGTGAGTATGATAAAAGACGGAAATGAGGTCGAGGTTGAAAAATAGTGTAAAGAAAAGTTCGCAAAAAGCTCGCGAAAATTGCGAGCAGGAAGTGCGAAGTTAATTTTGAAATTTCGCGACTATTAAAGTTCGGTATGTGCAGCCCCATAGAGAAAATTACAATAGACAAGGCCGGTACTTTGTTATCAGATAAGTCGCTTGTATCACTGAACGCGGAACTTTCAACCTCCTCCCTGAAAAACGGCACAAGGTTTTTCGAACTAAGTCGATACTTTCTCGAGAAAACGATTTACGAGCATTGTTTTAGGATCAAGTCAAATAGAAAACTCATTTGATGCAAACTTTCGTGTTTCCTCAAGCTACAAACGGCTTACAGATGCAGTCGCGAGTAAAACCTTTTTAATTAAAAGTACACTGTTAATTACATTTAAAAACATTAAAGGTCCTTTCTAGACTGACAACAATTTATTTTCAATTAAAAAATAATGTAATATATACCTATATTAAGGTGTTCGAAAAAGGGTTTACATTCTAAAATTACATACTGACCAATTACTCCTTTTGAGGTGAAAACGACCACATAGAAAAATAACTGAAAAAAATCTGCCCGTTTCGCGCATTTCCATCCTGTTATTTCTTATAATGAATAATTTGACATATATGAGAGAAGCTTTCCTGCAAATAACAAGATACGATGCGTATAAAATTCTATTCCAGCACCTGAGGTTTGAAAACAAATGTATTTTCACAAGATAGCCATACTCCACTTTTCGGGAATTCGATTTTCTTTGCATAACCTTTAGTTCCAAAAGATTTCTCGAGTTCTACGAAAAAATAATTTTAAAAAATCTGCCCGCCGCATGGGCACATTCTCATCCGGCGCGGCTCCCTTCGCTCGCAAGTCTGAGCGCGCCTAGGACGCGCGGCAGTTGGACCTCGCGCTTCGCGCTCGATAATGTATTGACCTCGCCCTGCACGCTCGGTCTTTGTATTTCCCCCACATTTGTGCACAGACCTTTTAAAATTAAGTTCAAATCATCGACAACTGTAATTTGGTGATTGTGAATTCTCTTTTGTTAAAGCTCCTTTGGCTTTAACGAATACATTCTCATCACGTACCTCGTGCTACGCACTCGATTTTGTCATAAATGCGAAATTTTCTACATTATATGGTCAACATTATTGCATCAAATGTATATTACATTTATTTCTGTACGTCGGCATGTGATTGCTTATTTAGATATTGCAAAATAAAGTACAAATTGTATTTATCATGATTACTTCAATATTTGTTCCTGATTTTGCATTTATTTTTATCCTCAGCTACCGTGAAAATTCTATATTATTATTATGATTATACCATTAGGCCATTTCCCTTTCAAGGTAGGCGTGATTTGCTCGGTTGGAAAATAGTAGTGTGTAGATGGGTACACCTATAGGTATAAGGTGGATAGGTACATAGGTGTAAGGTATAGATATTTTAGATTGATCTAGAATTCTCGTGTTATTTATTTAAATGACACGTTTATTCCGCAACACTGCTCCGACCCAGGTTGCTGATCAATCTCTCTAGCGATCACCCCAAGTGAAGAGCCTCACAAAATTGTTATGTATGGTTCCCCACTTGGGCCCATTAGAATCCAAGATCTTTGTTTCAGGCTTCATTCATTCTATTGTCACTCTGTTTACAAACTATTTGTCGCCACACTTTTCTGTCCTGGCATACTACTCTAGCTTCCTTCACGTCCATGCAAGCTCTTGTGTTTCTATGGCTTCTTATGTCTCTTCGGATTAATGTCTCATTTACAGATTCTAACCATTCTTTCGGCGGTCTACCTCTGGGCATTCTGCCATTTACTTTACCTTTATACACTTGTTTGGTCAGTCGTTCATCTTTCATTCTTTCAACATGTCCGAACCACCTTAACAGATTTCTTTCCAATATGTCAACTAGTGTCTCTCCTGTACTATATTCTTTGAGAATTATTTCGTTTTGGACTTTGTCCATCAGTGTTTTACCGCGTATTATGCGCAGAGCTTTCATGCGAATCGCTTTAATTTTACTCTTGTCCTTTTCTTGACATTGTCATGTCTCGCTACCGTATAGTACAATCGGTACAAATATAGAATTATGTATGGCCATTTTAGCTTTTTTTGATATGTTTTTATTTCTGAGAATGGACTCTGCTCTACCGATAACCTTCTTACCCTCATTTATGCGCCTATCTAACTCCCCATCTATTTTTCCGTCGCTAGTGAATAGGCTACACAGATATACGGACTTGTCAACTTGTTCTAATCTCTCATCATTTAGGACAATGTTGCACATTGTTTTCTCACTTTTTCCTTCAAACACCATGACCTTTGTTTTATTTACGTTAATTTTGCGGCCCATGTTCTCCATGCTTGTATTAAGTTTATTCAGCATTCTTTGCAAGTCCTCGATTGATTCTGCCTTAACAATCTTGTCCTCTGCGAAAGCTAACCCACGTACCTTCACTGTTTCGAGATCTACACCTTCTTCGCCGAAGAGGGCCATTCTTAGACACTTATCCATAAATATGATAAATAGCCATGAGGACATAACGCATCCTTGTTTCACACCTTGCATAATATCGAACCAGTCACTCAGTTTTCCATTAACACTTACACTCGCTTTACTACCTGTATATATTGTTTGAATTGCTTGTAGGAGCCATCCATTGACTTCGTACTCTTCAAGGACTTCCCAAAGTTTACTTTTATTTACCTTGTCAAATGCTTTTTCTAGGTCAACAAATGCACAGAAAACTTTCTTTCCTATTCTCAAGCTTTTTTCTGTGTTCTGTCTTAGGCTAAATATCTGGTCTGTACATGATCTTCCTGGCATAAAGCCACTTTGGACTTCCCATATTTTTTTTTCTGTGATTTCCAGTACCCTACGAATAAGTATTTTTGAGTATATTTTACTTACGGTACTTAGTAGACTGATACCTCTGTAATTGCTGCATGTGCTTTTGTCTCCCTTTCTTCTGTATATTGGTACGATAATCGCTTTTCTGCAATCGTCTGGGACTTCTCTCGTCTCAATACATGAATTTATCAATTTGCACAACCTGTTAGGTATATATTTGCCACCGTATTTAAGCATTTGAGCGCTAATACTGTCTACACCAGCAGCCTTGCCATTTTTTAAGTTCTTAATTATATCTCTAACCTCAGTGACACAGACTTTTTCAATTGCGTTTTCTAGTGCATTATTTTCTTTGTTGCAGTTCTGTTGCCCCATATCTTCACCTCCTAATAATTGTTTAAAAAAGTCTTTTAAAGCGTCTACTATCCCGTCTGTATCATATGGCAT
>CAKNYM010053354.1:279502-305094 GCA_932195095.1 Andricus curvator | reverse complement strand
AGAACCATGATCGTAGCTTCCGGAGCCTACAACTTCTCACATATATGCATTGATATTAAAAACAGACGTATTTTCCTTGTCTTGTTTTTATAATTGAAAAAAGTGCGCATACTATAAAAAAAAACAATTTTGTTATTATGCATTTTATTGCAACTTGTGTCGTTTTTCCATAAATTTAATTTGTTTATGTTCAATGTTATTTTTTACGATTTGAAACAAAAATCTGCATCCTAGCGTGAAGTAGTTCTAAGAATATTTGTAAATGTAATTTAGGCGAAAATTTTTTTAAAATAAAATGTTATTGTAGCGTGTATCGCTTTTCAAAAAAGTTAATTTTTTTATTTTAAATGTAATTTTATAACAGAAGTTTATAAGAAATTTACTAAAATTGAGTTGATTTTTTAATAAAATAATTAATTTTCAATAAAAGAAACTAATTGTCAAACAAATAAATGAATTTTCCTCCTAAAACCATAATTTTCTACCTAGAGAGTTAGTCACCAAGAAGACTAATATTCTGCCACAAAAGACAAAGTTTAAACAAAATACAGAAATTTTCAAACAAGTAGTTGAATTTTCAACTGAAGAAGATTGATGTTCAACCAAACATGAAATAGTTAAATTTTCATTTAAAAAAATTAATCTTCAATAAAAAAAACTAAATTTCAAACCAAAGAAGTGAATTTTTAACCGAAAAGATTAATTTTCTACCTAAAAAGTTTATTTTTTAACAAAATACATGAATTTTCAACCAAAAACTTGAATTAGTCACCAAGAAAATTAATTTTCTACCACAAAAGACTAAGTTTCAACAAAATACAGACATAGAATAGTTAAATTTTCAGATAAAAAAATAATTTAAAAAAATCTTAACAAAATAATTAAATTTTAAACAAAAAAGAAGGATTTTTCAGCTGAAATGACGAATCATCAACCAAAAAAATTAATTTTTAACAAAGAGTTCCAATTTTAACATATATGAGAAGAAAAATCCTGGGACCAAAGTCAAATTTATAGGATAATTCGAGCAAGAACTGATTTAAATACCCTGTAAATTCCAGGTTTTTCCGTTTTTCATTCTATGAGGTATTAATCTTGAAAAATATAGAAAACCTCTTGAGTGTCAAGTTGTGAAGTGAAATTTGTCAAAATACAGGATCAATACGTGAAGAGAAGCTCAAACTTTTAATAGAACTACCAAAAATTAACCTTTTGTGCTAAACTCCATCATGAACATAAATGTCACATTTTTTTTACTCTTGAACTTTAAGAATAAAATTTTGATATAATAACAAAATAATTTTATACGTTTATGTGACAAATATGTCCAGAAAACGTGGTGAATGGAGCCTCATAGAAAATGAAAATGAAATTCAAATAGTCGAATTTCATTCTACTTTGATGAATGGTTCATCCGGAAATGCCTTATGAATATATTTTTTATGTTTTTTTAATGTTTAAAAAAATATTAAAAGTACGGTGTCAGATTATTACACATGCGGAGAGTCATATTTTGGCAATGAAAAAAATAATCTGCCAATTTCAAAGAATTGTGAGCAAGTGGAAAAAATGGTGTCATTCATATTGAATTTACTGGAATTTTTCTCGCTGTAATAAGGAATCTTCTATAAATCATACGCATCGTTCTCAAATCATATAAGATTTTCTGTAAAATCCATAACAAAATGTTGGAAAATAAACCGAGTCTAAATAAAGGGTAATTAGTGCGCGCGTAGTGCGCACAATGTTCTAGTTTATCAATTTAAGTTTAAATACCATAAAATACAAATCAAAACTTATTTACACATTCCGACATCAAACATCTTATCTTATTGTCGATGTATTGTTTTGAAAAGTTTTTATCACAATTTTTTGCATTTTTGAAAATCCATCCAGAGCCAGAGATCGTATTTTGTTGCGAAATGGAACCTAAGCCATAGGATTAAGATATTCAATGAAAACTTGAATTTCGTTAGCATCCAGGAAATTCAAAGGAAGGTACTCTTTGCCAACCAATTTACTACTTCGTCATTAAATATTGTTCGCTCAAACACCTCATAATATTTTAACATTATAAACGTTGAAGAAAGCACAACCAATAATGATTTTCCTATATGTTTAATTTTTTTGAATTTCCAAGAGAAAGTCTAATGCGAATATTTGATTAAGTTTGACTAAATGATATAAAGATAAATAAATTAAAATTACTGTTATATCTTCTGAATGATAAGTTGCTTCACATTTCTTTGGATAAAACTTTTAAAGATGACGTTTTAAACCGGTGTTATTGTTGCCTGTCCTTTTTATATATTTTTCGTTTAAAGAATCGTTCAAGCAACACAGTTCGGATTTTCGTTATTTTATTTTCATTCAAGAAGATCGTCGTGTTTTCTTCGTTTTGATAGGGAGGCAGTTGATTCCTTTTGAGGATCTTGAGTATTATTACTGTTTGTAAAATTAAAGGTGGAAATAAAACAGAATGTTCATAATAATTCACATCCAGAATGAATGTAAGTTTATTTGAAAAAATATATGCACATTAGATATATAAGAAATTAATTTTATCATTAAATTCCACAATCGTTAGATGTCATTTTTATAATTACTGAGATTTCATAACTTCTAACAAGAAGTTTATGATTTTTTGAGACAAAATCAGATAGAGAAAAACAAATGAATATTGCAAATCTCGTATTGAACAATTTTCATAAATTCAAACAAAATTCAGCGAGATAAACGACCATCTCGTATCGTTGTGGACCAATAATTGATAATTGGTTACAATAATAATTCATTACAATAATAGTTGGATATAATAATAATTGGTTTTAATAATAATTTGGTATAATAAATAAATGACTATACATAATTAGATTGTAGAACCATCAGAAGTCGTCATATATATTATCTGCTCGTTCTCTTGAAACTCTTTTTACCATCTTCCATTTTAATTCTTGCCTCTGAAAAGAAAGCAATATTCAATTAAAAAAATATTTACATATACACGGCTAGCGGGAGCGGTACTCAAAAGCACTGATGTCTTTGAAATACGATAAACTTAATTTTATTTGAAAGAATTTATCCTCCTATTATTCTTTCGAAGCCGTTTTTTTTTAATTACACCAATTTGTTATTCAAGTTTAAGAATTTTTAAAAACCATAATTTTTTACATTTGTTTTACCTACTTGGCTCTGTTCATTTATATTGTTTAAAACCACAGAAATTTTACATGTATACTCTTTGGGAAAAGATTTTCATGATATATTGAATTCCATAATTTCTTTAATTAGTATAAAGATTTTTCAACTAAAATAATGAATCATCGAAAAAAGATTAATTTTTGACATAGAAGTTCAACTTTTAACGAAGTATTTGAATTTTCAGCCAAAAAAGATAAATTTTCAATAGAGAAAATTAATTTTCTACCCAAAAAAAACGAAATTTCAACCAAAATAATAATTTCCAACCCAAAAATTAATTTTTAAGAATTTATTTCATCTTTCAAACATAGTTAAATTTCTATCTAAAAAAGATATTTCTTCTACAAAAAATGGAATAGTTAAATTTTTAGTCCCAAAAATTAGGTTTCAAACACACAAAAAAACACATTTTTTACAAAATAGTTTAGTTTTCAAACAAATAATTTAATTTTCAACCAATATGATGAATTTTCAGCCAAGAAAATGAATTTGTAACAAAAAAGTTGAATTTTCAACCAAGAAATATTTTGCAGTCAAACTAAAAAGGCTAATTTTTTACAAAGCAGTAGTATGTATAACCCAAAAATATGAATTTTGAAGAAAAAAAGTTTATTTTCATTCAAATAGTTGAATTTTCAACCAAAAACCGAATTTTTAATAAAACAGTTGAATTTTAAACCAAAAATGATGAATTTTTAATAAAATTGTAAAGTTTTCAACAAAATAATAAAATTTAGAACCAAATAATTAAATTATTGGCCAAAAGAGAAGACTTTTCAAAAACGTAATTTTTAATCAAAGAGTTAAATTTACAAGTAAAGTGATGAATTTGAAAAAATAAATTCTTGACTATGGAGTTCAACTTTTAACCAAAAAGATGAATTTTCAACTAAGAAGATTTATTTTCTACCAAAAAAGAGGAGTTTTCAACAAAATATTTGAATTTTCAACAAAATAGTTCATTTTCAACCAAATAGTTTAATTTTCTGCCCAAATAGTTGAATTTTCAACCACCCAAAAAAACGAAATTTCAATCATTGAGTTGAATTTTAAACAAAAAAGGATGACTTTTCAATAGAATTGTTAAGTTTTCAACAAAATAATAAAATTTAAAATTAAAGATAAATTTGCAGTAAAAAAAAATTAATTTTCAAAAAAAGAGATGAATTTTCAACTGAAATGATTAATTTAAAAAAAAAAATTTAAAAAGAGGAGTTCAACTTTTAACCAGAAAGATGAATTTTCAACCAAGAAGATTAACGTTCTACCAAAAAAGACGAGTTTCCAACAAAATGTATGAATTTTCAACCAAATAGTTGAATTTCAAACTAGAAAAGATAAATTTGCAATCAAAAATGGAATAGGTTAATTTATAGTTAAAAAAATTAATTTCCAACTAAAAAAGAGGTCATTTTCTACCAAAATAGTTGAATTTTCAAACCAAAGATAAATTTTCGGGCTGATAAAATTAAAATGTTCTATTTTCAAGAATGAGACATAAGTGAATTTGTTTATAAAAATTGTTCAAGCAATTTTTGGGAATTTGAGTTAAGTTTTTCAAATGTGCTTTATTTGGCTTTCCAATGTTACATTAATACAGTTTCGGTGTCATCATAGGATAAATGGAAAAATAATTATTTTTGGTTTTGTTTAACTAACAGTTCTTGAGCTTCTGGGTCCAGTTTCGATTCTGATTTTTTGTGAAATTTCTTTCTGAACCAGTCATAGCTAGTGAATGAAATCTCACAACAAAATCTGAATAAAAAATGGACCCGGAAACTCGAGAACTATTATTCAAAGAAAACTAAGAGCCTTTTCATATTTATCCTATAATAACACCCAACTGTAATAATGTAATATTGGCATTCCCAACAAAGCACATTTAAGAAAAAGTACCTCAAACTCTTAAAAAATGCTCAAACTGTGCACTTGATTATAAAATTTGTTTTCAACGCTAAGAAACATATTTATTTTTATTTTTTATGTTTGTATATTACTTTAAATTGGATTCAAAACAAAAATCACTTAATAAATACCCTAAACCATTTAAAAATCTCTTACCATTCTTTATAACAACGCAATTGTCAATAAAAATGATTTATTTATAATAAACTGTCAATTTACGCATCGCAAATGTTTATTTATCTATTAAACACTAATATTAAAAATTGTAAATCAAGTTATTACGCGTTATTAAAGCAACAATACCTAACATTTTTCAAAATTTCAACTTTATGTTTAAATAAAGAAAATAAAAAATATTCTTTGTTAATCTATTCCGAAGGATCTTAGGAAGTTATTACGCGTTATTAAAGCAACAATATCTAACATTTTTCAATGTTTTCAACTTCATGTTTAAATGAAGAAAATAAAAGATATTTTTTGTTAATCTGTTCCGAAGGATCTCTAATGCATTTAGATAGCTTTTATCAAGAAAGAATAAATTCAAAATCTATTGAAAATTGTAGCCGGACTCGTCTTTTGAACATTTTTTCAGCTGTGTTATACTGATTTACTCCTTCTCTCGCTATTTTACTAACAATTTTTTAAATTTCCAAACTATCGTTTCAATAAAATAATATTCAGTGTTAAAATTTTTTTTAAACATTTTCGCCAACAATATCGTTACAAAATTGAGAAGAGAAAATTCTCGCGAAACGTAAACCGTTTTTGAGAGAATCTGTAAAATTTGTGTTTGCCTTGACTCTTTTTCTAAAACTTTTTGTGATCCGAGTCATTGCTAATCTTTAAAATTCCCCATTCCAAATCTGAATTATAATTCTTTTGTAAATTCGTTGATCCAATTACGAATTACATATGATTGCTTCCGAAAGTTTCCTCAAACTTCCTCAAAATCATCATTTTTCTCGAAAATTCACTTTTTCAAGTCAGAATTGAAGGGTGGCAGTAGAGAACTAGATAACCAACCATTTTTCAAAAATATGTTTATTGCATACAAAATTCCTAAAAAAACAAATACGCGTTGTGGAAAAAGGATTTGTTTGAAATTTCATTTTTTAACATAATATTAAAACAAGAATATTAATTTAAATTTTTGTTGAAATTTATTTGAAATTTTAACACAGTAATAATTTGTTCCATGCATCATCTATATTTCTTGAAATTATTATAGGACCGAATCCATTTCAAATCAGGCCGGTTCTACACTTGAGGATGCAATCTCTCGAGAACGAAATATGTTGTTTTTTAGAGGAAATGATCCTTTGTTTTTTTATAAAACCCCAAATGCTTCCTTTAATCCTCTACAACTTTTGACTTTTGATCCACCATAAAATATGAAAAGGTTTAAAATTAACAAAATGGCGGCGGTTTTTGTAAAAATATTAAAAGTCGATTTTCTCAAAAAATCCAAACTTATATTTTTTGCCAATGTTTTATTAAATTTGTACATTTATAATGAAGAATTCTTGAGAGTTTCGTGCGTTAATAGTTAATAGTTAATAGTTTGCACGTCTAAAAAAGTTCTATGAAGAATACCTCTTGCTCTTTTGCGATTTTTTGCATCGTTTACAAGAAAAAATAAAAAATAATATTTTAAGGAAAAAAAAATTATCCCGGCCTCAAAAATAGCTTAGCCCGCATTTTCTCGTGAACGATGCAAGATATCGCAAAAAAGTGAGAGGTCTTTATTTAAAAACTTTCTTAAACACGCAAACATTTATCTCAAACATTTTTCGTATCTGCTGTTGTTTGCGGGAAAAATTAGAAAATTCGATTTTAAGAAAAAAAATTCTCCTGGTCACACAAGTTTCCGTGCAGAAATGTCCCCATCTTTCCTTATTTGATGCTGGGTTCTGATGGGGCCCCGACCAGAATTTCTAGTCTAGAACAAACTGATATGGGCCCTATCAGGCTCTAGTGGGCAATTTCTAGCTTTGGTTAAGTAAGGAAAATCTATTAATTTATTAAATAATTAATGTAAAATTAAGATATATTGCACTTAAATTAGAAATAAATATACTTTTTTTATTTTGAAAAATTTATAAAAAATGTAGATTTTTGAAGATTTCAAAAAGAAATTTGTCAGCTTCAAGAATTTTTAAAGGTTTCAAGAGAATACAAACTTTTTCCTTAAGATTCCTGGGAAAATTTTAAATGATTTTTTATTTTGAAAAATTAATTTAAAGAGAATATTTAAAAAGGTTTGAAAATATTTCCAAAATTTCCGAACAAGAATCTGGAAGATTTGGTGAGATAATAAAAATTACTTTAAAACAGTTTTCTAGATTCTTTTTCGATATATCTGAAATCTTCAAAAAAAAATTTGAGTTTTTTGCAGAATCTTGAAGAAATTATGCTTGTATAACCTTAAAAACAAACTGATAATACTTATTTCCTCGAATGGCAAGCGATTGTCGTTTAATTTGAACTCGAACTTAATTTTTTACACACCTGAAGGTGAAAAAAGTATTTTCAATTTTTTGCGTATTTTCATCAATTACTTCCTAAGAGATAATTCATGTTTCATTCACCTCTGTTTTCGGAAAAAATTGTTAACACCCTTTTAAACAGGAGAAAATTTTTTTCGAGTGCCTAAAAACTTTCTAGTGACAATAAAGCTATAGAAAAAAAAATTCCAAGACCCAGGAATTGCAGTTGGAAATACAGCGAATTTTAACATTTTTGACTTTGGTATTAAATGAAATTATCTTTATGAATTGTGGTTTAAACATTTTTCTGAGCATTTCTGGGATTTTTAACACAGAAATAGACTAGAAAAAAAATTTTTTTTCAATGCTTTCATGCTGCATTTATATTGAAGTATACAAAAGTTTTTGGTTGATAATTAAAATTTCTTAAAATATTTTACTTATTTTTCACAATGGTAATTTATAACATTTAAAATTGAATAATTTTAGGTACAAACATAAAAAAAGTAAACTAATTTCAAATTTATAGCATTTGTATTATGAATTGAACCATTTAAACCTCTGAGGTTTCTTTCAAACTGTTTTTTTTTAATTTAACACTCTTTTATGTATAAGAAACGACTTTCTTGTATCTGATACGTATCTGTGTTATAGTAGAAAGAGGTAAGAAGAAGCAAAATTATAAAGTCTGATTTTTTTATTTTGTTTTTGATATCGTGATAAGTTAAGAGCTGTTTAACCTACAAAACAGCTTACAAAATCGAAAATTTACTGAGGAAAATGATAAGTATTTTTCCGTATACGATCAAAAAATTAAAAAATTTATATATTAGAAATTACAAAAAGATGTATATAAGATAAGTATATTGAATAATTTGAAATTTAAAGCTATTTAAATAAGCAAGAATTTTGAATTGAAAGTTATTGATAATATTAGATTGAAACATTTCAAATTATTTAGTTACGACTTGAAATTGTTTAAAGTAGCAGGACTAGAAATTAATACTTGAATCATAATTTTAGAAAGATCAAAATTATATAAATTAAGATCAATTTGAAAGAAGTACTATTGCAAATTAGGAGTGTTTAAAATAATTCAATAAATGTTCAGTTTCAAGAACTCTGTTAAAGTGTGCTTTTTCAAGTTTTATTTATTTTTTAATAATTTGGCATCCCACAAATTATTCCTTTTCCTGAGGAAATAAGACCTGATTTTTGTAAAAATTAAAAAATATATATCTGATGGTCGTTCAAGGTAAATTTTGTTCTAATTGCTTGTTTCTGAATCAATTGACTCTATTATTGTTTCTGATTTCGTTCTGTCACCCATGGATTGTGTTTATCATAAAAAAATATTTAACTCTGATTTTTTTCACATTTATAAAATAATAATTAAATTCACTCAGGGGAATCTGTATAATATCTTTTGATGGGGATTCAGTAGGGAGAATCAAGTAAGAAGAATTTTTTTTAAAAGTCAGTTTATACGAAAATTCTACTCACTATTACCCGAAAATTACGCGTTATTACACATTATTACGCACACAGAAAAACGTTGCTGCTCAAGAGTACACCAAAATTGGCAGTGGCGGATTAGGACAAATTATAATTAAACATTTTAATTCGCAATTTCCATTTTGCTGCCCCTAAAAAGTTGCCGCCCTAGGCAACTGCCTACGTTGCCTGTTCGGTAGATCCGCCACTTAAAATCGGTTTAGTTTTGAGTTGCAACAAAAATGAGCTTCGCAGGCTCATTTTAAAAATCTAGGGGAAATTCATCATTTTTAGACTGTTTCTTTCTCATTTCGAGTATCGTCTTATGTTGGGCTAAATTGTCATCCACCTGTCAAAATGATTTTTTTCGTTTTTTTTTTTTGACGAAATGAATATGAATGAGTAGGTAAGTTTTATTAATAATTGACTAATTGAAACAAAAATGTTATTACACAGCCCGTTTCTTTTTTCTTCTTCTTTAAGGTCTGTTTTACCTATTTTAACTTCAATTTAAGTTAAAATTATTCTTGGTTGAAACATCAACTATTACATTTTTCATTGAGAATAGATCTTTTTTGATTAGATAATGTTCAAATACTTGGTTGAAAGTTAAACTACTTTGTGAAAAATTTATTTTTTTGTTGAAGATTCATAATTATAGTTTAAAATGTAACTATTTTATTGTAAATTAACATTTTTGTTAAAAATTCCAATTGTAGACGTGTTTAAAATTCAACTACTTTGTAGAAGATTTCTATTTTAAGTTGAAAATTTAATAATTTTGTACAAAATTCATGTATTTTGTTAAAAATTCCACTTTTTCAGTAGAAGGCTATTCTATTTGGTAAAAAATTCATCCTGTTGCTTGAAAAATTAACTACTTAATTGAAAAGATATCTTATTGGTAAAAAATCGAACTTATTAGTTGAAAGTTGAACTACTTTGTTAAAAATTCATTTTATTTGTAATATTCATCTTTTTTGTTGAGAATTTAACTATTTTGTTAAAAATTTAACTATGTTGTTATAGTCATCATTTTTGTGGAAAATTCAAATGTTTAAATGTGGAAAAAAAATTCTCGGTTGAAAGTAAGCTTCTTTGTTGATAATCAGTTTTTCTACAAAATTCGTCTTCTTAGCCTCACAGTTAGAAACAATAGTCGCTGACTTCACATACAATATATGCAAATGACTTTACACGTATGTAAATGAAATTTAATGAAAATGTGTATATTAAATTTAATATAAACTTTATTATTTCAATCTACAATGCATATTAATTTTTAAATCAATTTTTTACTATTAATATACACATTGGAAAAAAATATTTGGAACTAAGTAAATGTATTTACTTGAATCCTATTTCTTACCATCACGAAAATATTCTTTCGCAGTAGCAAATTTTATTTGAACCAGACATACGCTTTGCTGATCTAAAGAGATTAATTCTTTGGATGTATTTTCTGCATTAAAATAAATATCACGTACATTTAATAAAATAATTTCTTCTACTCAAAAGGTCTATATTCGTTGAAATCTGATTATTCCTTCAAAGAAATATTTATTTCATTCAATGAGTTCAATTATTTGTATTGATCAGGACGCATATAAATCAATTATTTTCCCATAATTGAATCAAGTATTTAGGTTTGTTTAAATCAAAGAGATGTAATTATTCAATTCAAAAGAATATTAATTAGGTTAGAAATATATAATTATCTGATGTGTACAAAGAGTTGCTGCATTTATATCAATGCAGCATTTCTTTAGATTAATAAAATATTGTGTTTGCGTAAATATTCATTTCTCAAATTCGAAAAAATGTTTCATTTGATTAGTAAAATTTAATAATTCATAAAAAATGAACATTTATTCATTGGGTTGGAAGAAATTTTGTTTTCAAAGTTGAATACAAAGGTGACCACTCCAAACAAATATTTCTTCCAATGAAATAAATATTTCACTGAGATAAACGCATATCCATTTAACTAAAATAAATGCATATTATATTAATGAATGTTGGCGGAATTTGTTTCAGTTGAATACTTCTTTAGATTAAACTAACATGTTGTTTAATTCAATATCCATACTTTTGATTTGAGTCCAGTCGTCACTAATACCTATGTATGTACTAAGAGGTTCCCAAAATACTTTTGATTTGAAAGGTAACAAAATTTGACTTTTCATTTGTTAACAAGAAATCATCCAGGTCTGCCAGCGTCATAACTTGCCCTAAAACTGTTGCAAAACCTATACCTACCATTAATAACATTGTTTATTGTTCATAAACTCGCTTACTTCATTTTTATAACAGTTGTTATAAATGAAAACCCTTAATGAGAATATTTAATTTTATTTAAATATTTTATAAATCCATGCTTCCTTGAATAATTGGAATTTTCTATGGAAAATTAGAAAAATGTACAACTATAAACAAAATTTTAAAATCGAAAACAGAATTATGTTGAAAAGTAACTTTTAAGAACTCAGAATATTCATAATTAATTCATAGACCTTCACGTTCACAATTTCACAATATGACCTTCTTACTATTTCAATAGAGTTGAGAATGTAACGCCATCGGGTTATATTTTTAAACATTTCTGTTTTCTACGTTTTTCATTTTTATAACCTTTTTTAATCATTTTATACAGTCCGTGGTACATTTATTTATTTTTATCAAGCAATTAGTTGCTTTCCACTATTGAATTAGGAAATATCTCAACTAATCGAATTAGTAATTTTCTACAAATCTTTGGAGGCTCGCTTTTCGCTAATCGATTTAAAGAGACCTTAAAGTATCTTTTGCATAAGAAAAAAATCTATACAATTAAAATAAACTATTTCAGGCACTTAATTGCATATGTATTCAAGCTGATGCTCATTTAAGACAAATAATTTTTAATAATTTTGCTGAATAATTGCAATTTGCAAGACCCTGAATATATATAATTAATTTCGATTCTATTGATCCATAGTAATTTAAAGAGTCTGAAAAATTCTCATTTTTCTTAACTTTGTTCAAACAATTAGAAGGCAATGTTTTTAAATTGAGGCTGGCTACGTCTCGTTTACAATGTCAGAATATGACCTTATTGTTTCAATAAAGATAAGAATGGGATATCATCGCTTCGTTTTATTAAACTTGTCTATCTTTCATGTTTTCCATTTTATAACTTTTTAAAATTATTATATAAAGACCAAAGCAAAATTTATTTATTTGCATGAAGAAATGAGTTGCTTTGCACTGCTGAATTAGCAAATATCTTAACTAATCGAATTATTAATTTTTTGCTAATCTTTAATGGCTCACTTCTCGTTAACCAAATCTGTAAAATTTCACTAGTAATTAGTTGAATTTTACCGAGTTTGATTCAGAGGGCAAAAAAGCTTAAAAACTTAAATGTACTTCTTCAAGCACTCAAGTTGATTCTTATTACCCTCGTGCCTGAATAAGAAAATAGATTTTTTTGAAAATTTTTTATTATTCTCTGACACAAAATAAACAAATGCAAAAATAGTGCGACAAATATTACAAACACAAAGTTATTATAGAAAAAGCTGGCACAAGTAGCGCGTTACTACCATAAGAAAAAAAGCCATGAAATACGAATCAAAAATTATTTTTTAAATATCGCCCCCATAAGTCTTTTTTTTAGCGCCCCCAAAAAAAAACAATTTATTATTGTTTTTAATAATTCTCTCTCACAATAGAGTTAGAAAGTCGCGCTTTTTCCGCTTTTTTCAGCTTACTTTCAACTTTTCATTTAGACTCAGGTAATAATTATTCAAGTTAACAAATACAATTGCTTGAACAAATTAGTATTATTTTTAATAATATTGTCTTTGAATAATGCTGGAAAGTAACGGGTTTTTCTTAAAAATTCAAAATTTTTCCCACGTTTCACATAGGGCGAGGTAATAATCAATGTAGTTTAACAAACCTAACTGTTTAAGCAAATTATTATTGTTCTCCTATAGTAATGATAGACAGTTGCGGATTTTTCTGAAATTTTCAACGTTTTGTCCACTGTATACTCAGAGTAAGGTGATAATTAATGCAGTTCAACAAAAATAATTGTTTAAACAAATTATTACTGTTTATAACTATCTTCTCCTATATTAATGCTAGATAGTTGCGGTTTTTCCTGAAATTTTTAACTTTTTGTCCACTTTCCACTTAATGAGGACATAATTATTGTAAGTTACCAAATGTTATTGTTTAAACAATTTATCATTGTTTATAACTATCTTCAATTAGATAATTGCTAGAAAGTTGCGATTATATCTAAAAAGAAATTTAACTTTGCATTGGCTTTGTCGTGATCAACAAGTGATAAATAAACATTAGAAAGAAGCATTTTTTAAACAATCTCTTCCTTCTTTCTGAATATATTTGCCTAAAATAAAACAGATATTTGTAAAAATTTTATATCATCTTAATTTCCCTCTGTCTAGCATTACTATACGTTATAAACAATACTCAATTCTTTAAATAATTATGTTGTTTAACTTGCATTAATTATTACCCTACTCTAAGTGAGAAATGAACAAAAAGTTTCAAATTTCACAAAAAAGGAACTATTTAGCATCAATATAGAAAAAGATAGTTATAAAAATAATAATTTTGTTAAACCATTATATTCGCTCAGTTGCCTCAACTTTTACCTCACTCTTAGTACAAAGTGGACAAGAAGTTGAAAATTTCAGATAAAAATTTAGAGATACCTCAAAGTATCTTTTGCATAAGAAAAAAATCTATAAAATTAAAATAACCTATTACAGGCACTTAATTGCATATATATTCAGGCTGATGCTCATTTAAGACAAATAATTTTTACTAATTTTGCTGAATAATTGCAATTTTCAATGAAAAATAAGGAAAATATACAACAAAAAACAATTTTAAAAATAAAAAATAAACTCTGTTCAAAAGTAGCGCATGAAGACCCTGAATACATGTATAATTAATATCGAATCCATTATCCATAGTAATTTAAAGAGTCTAAAAAATTCTTATTTCTCTTAACTTTGTTCAAACAATTAGAAGGCAATGCTTTTGAATTGAGGCTGGCTACGTCTCGTTTACGATGTCAGAATATGACCTTATTGTTTCAATAAAGATAAGAATGGGATACCATCGCTTCGTTTTATTAAACTTTTCTATTTTTCACGTTTTCCATTTTATAACTTTTTTAAATTATTATATAAAGTCCAAAGTAAATTTATTTATTTGCATGAAGCAATTAGTTGGTTTGCACTGCTGAATTATCAAATACCTTAACTAATCGAATTATTAATTTTCTGCTAATCTTTAATGGCTCACTTCTCATTAATCAAATCTGTAAACTTTCACTAGTAATAATTTGAATTTTACTCATTTTCATTTAAAGAGACCTCAAAGTATCTTTTGCATAAGGAAAAAAGCTATACAATTAAAATAATCTTCTTTAGGCACTCAAATTAATGCCTATTCAAGACAAATAATGTTTACAAAGCCTGCGAAATAATTGCAATTTTCTATGGAAAATAACAAAAATATACAATAGAAAAAAAGCTTGAAAATCGAAAACAGAGCTCTGTTTAAAAGTAACGCATGAGGATACTGAATATGCATAATTAATTAATATATTGAATGATATTGTTCCCATATTAATCCATTATAATTTTAAGATAAAAAAAAATTATTTTTCTTAACTTTGGTCAACCAATTAGAAGGCAATATTTTGAAAATGGAAACAGACGAAGTCACGTTTAAAATTTCACAGTGTGACCTACTTATTATGTCAATAGAGTTGAGAATGCTACACCATCACGTCGTTCTATTATACTTTTCTATTTTTCACGTGTTCTATGTTTATAACTTTTTTCGAAATTATTATATACAATTCTAAATTATTTTCTTTTTACCAGGCAATCTTTTTTCCACTATTGAATTTTTCACCATTTTTCATTGAGTTTTCCACTATTGAATTAGGAAATATGTCGACTACTCAAATTAGTAGCTTTTTAATAATATTTAGTGAAACAATAATATTTCAGCAGTAATTACACTCGTTTACAAAATTGAAATTTTTTTCTGCTCACCATATCTCACTATGATTTTCCCATGAATTTTGGCTCACTAAACACGAAAATTACACTCAAAATTTTTTTTATGGAAGCGTTTTCGAGATATCAATGTTCAATTTTTTTTCAATTTTTTCGACGTTTTTGAGTCTATCTCGAGTTCTAATTAACCGATTTCCCTAAACGAGCACTCAACTTGAAGGCAACTGAATCCTGTAAAACTTTATATTCTGAAGTTTTTAGATCGGCCCAGTAGTTCAGCTGCTAGCATCTGAACTACTGGGCCGATCTGAAAACTTTAAAATAGAAAGTTGTAGAGGATTCAATTGCCTTCAATTTGAGTGCTCGTTTAGGGAAAATTAAAAAAAATTCGAACATTGATATCTCGAAAACGCTTCCATTAAAAAAAATTTTGAGTGTGATTTTCGTGTTTAGTTGGTCAAAATACATGGGAAAATCATAGTGAGATATGGTGATCAAAAACAATTTTTAATTTTGTAAACTAGTGTTATATGAATTTTACGAATTTCGATTTAGAGAGAAATCAAAGTATCTTTTGCATAAGAAAAAAACTATACAATTAAAATAACCTTCTTCGGGCACTTAATTGCATATGTATTCAAGCTGTTACTCATTCAAGGCAAATATTTTTTACTAAACTTGCTGAATAATTTCAATTTTCGATGGAAAAAAAGGAAAATATATAAGTGAAAAAAATAAAAATGAATAAAAAACAGAACTCTGATTAAGAAAATAGAATTTTCTAAAATATTTTCAATTAGCTCTGGTACAAAATAAAACTTTTTACTTCCGTGACATTTTCTCGTAGGGCAAGTCATTATCAAATTACAGCCTTTTAAACAAAATATTTTTCATAAATATTCGCTCCCCTAAAATTTTCAAGTTATCAAAAGATGTCCTATCGCAATGATAAGCTGTATTATAAAAATATTTAACTCACTGCCTATTATGCTCAATGTTAGGTTGGGTATACAAAGCCGATACCGGTAAAAAAATTACCGCTACCGACAACTTTCTTTTTTCCGGTTTTTTTTAAGAATCATATTTTAAGGATAGAGCCTAGATTGCCGGAAAGAAGATTCGAAAATTAATTTTTCTCCCATGTGTTTAATGCTATTGTTTAATCGTTAATATTGGCCATCTTGCTAGTTGACGTCCCAGACTAATAACAGAAGACGAATCAGAGAGATGCAGGGATAGGGCTTTGAACAAGATTATTTATGTGCCCAATCACGAATATTTATGGATGTAAGGGGATTAAATGAGATTTTGAACATTTAAAGGGATTTTATAAAAACTGAAAAGATTTCAAATGATTTAAAGGGACTTTAACAAATCCTAATAGATTTAAAGGGCTTTCGATAATTTCAACAGATTTCATTTGAAAGGTATATTTCAAGAGCCTATGTTCAGTATCAACAGAATTCAAAGGATTTCAAGAAATATATTGCATGATGAAAAAAACTAAAACAAATAATGATCTAATGAATATATAATATCATGAAAAGTAATTTGAACAGTCAAAGCAGGGTTCAAGTAGCATATTTGAGAAAAAATAATAAGATAGAGGAAATTTACGTAATAAATTCTTTGAGCACCCCCCTCTGTAAGGATTTGTGAGATTTTTCTGACCCCCTCCCCCTCAAAAAAAGCCTTACGTAATTAACGGACGCTCCCTCACAAAAGGGATAAAATGTGAAGCGAGAAAGGTTATTTAAAAATAAACTCCGAAATACCGAAGGGTAGAAAAGAAGTTCTTATAGAACGAATGCTCTTTTGTTAATTTTTGACTTTTTGCATATTATTTCTGGTCTTTAAAAAACTTAGAAAAACCGTTGTGCTAAAATATTACTATTTTATTATTCAAACATTAAGTTACGGTTAAAAAAACAAATTTTTCATAAAAATCTGGCTTAAGAAATGTTGAAGCGAATAAAACATCTAGAATTCTTATTACGTATACTGAATGCCCTCAGAAGAAAGATTCTTTGATCTACAAATCTACAAATTTGTTATTAATCACTTTTTTGCAGGACGCGTAGTCTTTGTTTCATTCGTAAAAAACAATATTGAAAATAAAAATATTAGATTTTTTGACGCAAGCTACGAAAAAAATTAAGAGAGAAATTTGTTTGCCCAAAAAAGAGCAGCAAATTTGTTATGAATCATTTTTTGATGGGAGGCATAGTTCTTGTTTTAATCGTAAAAAATAACATTAAAAATAAAAAAATTAAATTTTTTGAAAAACGACGCAAGATACGACAAAAACTTAATAGACAAACGTTGTTCGTTCAAGAAGCATCTAAAAATTTGTAATCAATCATATTGAGATAGTACGAGTAGATTTTCTTTTAAACGTAAACAATAAGATTAAAAATAAAAAAATTAAAATTTTTCGAAAAACGACACAAGCTACGAAAAAAAATGAAAAGACAAATTGTTGTTCAACCAAAAAAGTTCTAAAAATTTGTTATGAACTTTTTTTATTGAAATATATTGAAAATAAAAAAATTAACTTTTTGAAAAAACCACTTTACGTTAGGATGCGTATTTTTGGTTTAAATCGTAAACAATAACATTGAAAATAAACCAAATTAAATTTATGAAAAAACTACACAAGTTGCAATAAAATGTTTAGAAACAAAATTGTTTTTTAAATTAACATCAATGAGAAGGAAAAAGGAATTTTGTGGATTCCATCAAATGTCGACGTTTTGAAGCCCCCTGAGTCAGAAAAAATAGCTTTTACGTTGGTGTCTGTCTATTGTCGTTTTCGTTGTTGACGTTGTCGTCGTATGTGAACACGATGACTTTCGACAGAATTATGGGATTGGATTGCACTTTGTCACACATTATAAGGGTATAAAAAGAAACGGCGAGTTCGTTATCCAGCCATTTTGGATAAAAATTTAAAAACTTGGAGTATTTTCAAAATTTTAGAAACCATTTTCTTAAGATTTGAAAATTTTATGTACAGCTATCCGTAGTATTCAGAAAGCCGAACAATTTATCCTCATGAGTTTTGCTGATAAAAAAAAAATTATGAGAGTTATAGCATTTACAATATTTTTAAAATCAAACGAAAATGAAAATTTTAAGCCAAACAACGCACGATATGAAAAAAATTCAAAAAAAGAAAAAGATTGCCATAAAACGCGAGATACAGAAAAAGTTAATTACCAAAATTGTTGCTTATAACATGGCCTGCAAATTTTTTAAATTATGAAGGTAAGAAAATGAAAATACGTACGTTTCAATACCAATACATATGATGAATTGTAATAATATAAATTTATTGAAATAATACATTTTTCAGGGTAGCTTAGAATAAAATTTAATGCAAAATAAGAAACAAATATTAAAGTAATCATGATAAATAAAATTTGTACTTTATTTTGTACTATCTGAATAAGCAGTCCCAGGCCGAGGTACAGAAATAAATGTATTATACATTTGATATAAAAGTGTTGAACTTAATGTAGAAAAGTTCACATTTTGGACAAAATCGAGTGCGAAGCACGAGATACGCGATGAGAATGTGTTCGTTAAAGCCGAAGGAGCTTTAACAAAAGAGAATTCACAATCACCAAATGACAGTTGTCGATATTATCGAGCGCGAAGCGCGAAATCTAATAGACGAACGCCTTAGGTGCGCTCGAAAAGTCTTTTGGAACTAAACGTTATGCAAAGAAAATCGAATTCCTGAAAAGTGGAGTATGGCTATGTTTTGTAAATACATTTGTTTTGAAACCTCAGGTGCTGGAATAGAATTTTATACGCATCCCATCTTGTTATTTGCAGGAAAGCTTCTCTCATATATGTCAAATTATTTATTATAAGAAATAACAGGATGAAAATCCTGATGAACATATTTTCTCAAGTTTTTTGCAATGTTTTTTGCAATTATCTCGACTTTTCTGCATTTAAAACTGCGAAATAATAGAATTCGTTCAAAATAGTTATATGTAAGTGATACTAGACTCCACCTTATACGGCCGAATTATTTTTTAAATGTAGCAAAAATGTTACATTCTCTAAATTAGAAGCAAAGGCGGATAGACTTTTCAAACATTACGTAGTGATAAACGAATATTCGTTCCGTAATCAAACAATCTTTGTTTGATCTTCTCTGCTCGTCTTTAACGTGAAAGAAGACAAACGATTTCATAACTTGTCGAAACGAAAATTAATGATTACTTTTTAAATAATATGCTTTCCTTTCACCAAAAAAAATAATGTTAAAAATAAAAGAATTATAACTGGATGAGGACGATTACTTCAGTTTTTCCTAACCGCAAACACAAAATTTTTAAAAATGTTTCACCTCGCTATAATAGCATTGGAAATAATGGCAACATACTGAATTTTGCATTATATTTTCTAGTAATACATTTTTTTGACTTCACCCAGTTGTTTTCTTAGATTTCAAGATATTATAAATGAAGCTTATTTTAATATCTGACAATGAAAAAATATTATGATGATACAGGTTAAAATATTAGAAAAAAGATTAATAATTTCAGTACTTCTGAGCTCTTTAGGAGAATCTGTAAATCTAAATTAGTGAAAATTTTACTAATTAAATTATTATTAATTGAGTGTTTGGCTAGAATTTTATAGTAGAGTTTTATAGTTTTACTAGTCAAATGGTAAAAAAATCACAAGTTAGCGTGAATAAAGCAAGGTAATAGTTCATTGTGTATCAAAGGCGTAAAGAAGGCTATTTTGACGAGTATGAACTTGCCGCCCGAGCCAAGCGAGGGCGGCAGTCACACGAGGCAAAATAGCCGTATACCCTTGATACACACGATACTTTTTGCCCGGCCCTGCTTGAAAACAAACATATGAAGCAGATAGACTATAGAGGATGTTTTTGACTGTGGGGTCCAGCGATACAACTTTTTTTAATGATAAAGATAATTTTCTGCATATTCTTACTTGCGTGCTTGACCTGCTTGCAATGGCGCGTTTTCAAGGGGAGTCGGACAAAAAATATATTATGTGTGTGAATAATTATAATTTTTCCATTTTTAGGATGATGTAGTTTACAAGTATCAGAATATTGCCGTCTTATTGTTTCAATAAAGTTAAAAGTGTCTCTATTAATGTTTCATGCCCGATAACATTGAAAAAGTAATGAAAGGCCGTACTTAAATTATGTAATGGATTACAGGCCCTCACAAAGAACCCCCTCACTCTGTAACAAATCGAAACAAAATGTTTTACAGGTAAACACTCAGAGAAATGTCATCTTCTGTCAGAAAGATGCTTCTTGACACAAATCGAATATCCTCTTAAATGTAATGTTAAGAGGATTTTCATTTGTCTCAAAAAGAATTTTTTGTCGCAATCATTATCCTTTTGCGAAAAACTTCAACTAATCTTGTAGCCAAATAATTATCATTGTGTAAAAAATATTTTTCATCATACCTCAATCGAAAATTCGACTTTCGATGCCTGAGGAGCGGGTCGAAAATCGAGTTTTCTACCCTAGGGAAGAAAGTGACACAGCAATGTAAATGGCGGTGTTAAACACCTCATTTTTCAAAATTTTAGGAAAAAATTTAAGATGTTTTGAAATCTTTGTTAATTTTCTCTTAAAATTAATTTTTCAGAATAAAAAATCAGTATAAATTTTGCCAGCAAGTTTAAGCAATTTTTTTATTATCGTGAAACCTTCCAAAATCTTTAAGAATCTTTAAATTTTTTTCCAAAGATTCAAAAATGGATGTTTTTTCTAACTTCTTTTAAATGGTTTCAAGTTTTAAATTAATTTTAAATCTTTTTAAAACTTCTAAAGGTCTGTTAAAGAGTTACGCCAAAATAGGCTGTTTTTTCGCCTATTTTTTAGACCTCGCTAGCGACCTGGTGAAAAAATATAAAAAATAGGAAATACCACTAAATATAAAATCATTTTTCAATATATTTTTTTATAAAATAAACCTTACAAAAGTAAAATCACGTATTTTCTTGATTGGTAAGGGGTTGATGTGGGTTGAAAATAGCTCTCCAATGGGTATTTCCTATTTTTTAATTTTGTGGGATCTTCCCAACCCCTGAATAGGGGTAATTTTTTGAAATTTTTGAAAATCGAAAAACGATGCTCACTTGGGTTTTAAATGACGAGTAATTTGATACCTGTAACATATTTTTATATTTTTGCACCAGGTCGCTAGGGAGATCCAAAAAATAGGCGAACTTTGGCGTCACTCTTTGATGGAATTTTTTATAAAACTTTGTTATCTTGCTAACTGAACATTTTTGCTTTAGAATCGTCAATATTATTTTTCGAAACTTTAGGAAATAATTAAAAATGTGTTAAAATCTTTGTCAATTTTCTCTTCAAATTTATTTTTCAAAATAAAAAAATCAGTTCAAATTTTCCCAGGAATTGTAAGAAATTTTTCTCATTCCTTCGAAACATGTTAAAATTCTTAAAAAGCTTCTTCTTTTATAAATTCCAAAAAATCTACACATTACACTGTTCATATCAAACGACTGGACACCTTTTTTCTATTGATTATTATTATTATTGAATATGTTATTTAGATAACCTTATATTCCTCATAAATCTGAAGATCGCAGACTTTTTACTTTAATCATGAAAAAGGAGACAGCTTCATCCAATCATGAACGCGTGTTTCCCGACAACAATAGTTTCGAGATAGCAATAGTTTTGAGAAATAATCGAAAATGGCACCATGCGCCTTTTAATAATTGGATTACGGGTTATATAGATTATATTGTACACATAAATTCGTGAAAGCTCACTATGTACATTTTCAGGCACTCTTTCCTTATCTTTTGTTTTTTTTTTCTGTACAGACGAAAATTTATGTAGGTTTCTCTCCAGGGGCCTCTAAATACCATTTAAATTACAGACCGTCTCGCCTTTTTTTTGGCATTTCATATCCCACACGCATTCGCTAAGATTTGCCCTCTACTGTTTCTGAAGGGAAAAAGTACTTATAAGTCTAGATTACTCTCTAATGAGATAAATTCGATATTTTTCCTCTCCTGAGTTAATTACCTTGCCGAAGGAAAGGACAAGAAGTAAATGAAAATAAATTACATCTTATATAAAACCTTCTAACTATTCTGGGTTAAATATTGTTGAAAGGAAAATCCTCACTCAATTTTGTAAAAAAATTTCTTCCTCAATTTCTGAAAATAATCGAGAAATTTTACTTTCTTGATTCCAAAATGTATGTTTATGATAGAGGCAATGTAATTGTGCGATGATATCGCATGGATTATATTATGTGCTGGACAGTATCATGCCAGCTTGATTTGATCAGTTAACTGACTCCATGTTCCACACAATCAGGATCTCCATACAATTATGCTCATTTCAGCATACTTGTTCCCTGATAAGTGGTAGGTAATCAAATCAGAAATGCTCTGATTTCTGGAAATGTCTATTGGAAGTTAAAACACGTAGGTATATACATATTTAATTGAGATTTAAATTACGGTGCTTAATAAAACTGCACCTGATTTAAAATAAAATTCGCGAGCAATTTTCTTTTATATATTCTGGTTTTTCCAAAACCTTCATTTAGTAGAAAGCTACAAAATTTGTAACATTTACGTCTGAAAAAAATTGGCTAAATTTCTGAAGTCTCTTGCCCTACATTTATTTGGAAAAAAAGACTGAATTTCTCGATACTGAAGTTTTTTTGCATGCCAAATAAAAATACGGTAGTACAATATTTTCCCGAAGAGACTGGAAAAGTATTGTATTTTCAAGTATTTTTGGAAACTAGATTTTCAGTTCATATTTTCCAGTAAAGTGGAGCACACGTTTCAGATCAATCATTTAATTAGGGTGCATGTATACAAGGGTGATTAAAAAAATGATTTTCGAAACTGAAAACGCACACTAGCCTAAGTTGTCTCTTTTTAGTCAACAAATTTTTCAAAAGCATGTATTAAATTTTTATACATATGATACCCGTGCAGAAATTGCCCCGGTTGGCCCTACTACAACAAGTTTTCTGGTCGGATCCCGGCCGGGCTACCCCTGTTTGGGTTTCATGGCCAGGAACCGGTCGGGAGCCGGCCGGGCTACATTTTTCTCGAATCACCTAGTCGGGAGCCGGCCGGTTACTGGCCGGGACAACCCTGGTTAGATTTCATGATCGGGAGCCGACCGGGCACTGGTCAGGATACTTTTTTTTGTAGAAATTACACATTTTTTAAGAGCCGTGACATTATCAAAGACGTATTTACGGATACTAGATGAATTATTATCTGAAAAGTATAATTTAAAGATTTATCAGATCAGCAAAACAGAAACTAGCTTTTTGAATTCTTAAAAAAAAAGATTTGATTTTTTTAAATGTTTTAACTTATTAAATAAAACTGTTATCGATTCTGCAATGTGCAACAGCAGATTTATTACCATTTTTATAATTTTCTCTATTTTCAGACAATTTTTAGTCTGTACACTTTCACATTTACCGCCATGTCTGACGCCTTCTGCGCTGGCGTCGGCGTAGACACTTGTAAGTTTCAGTTTCGAACCTCGAACGAGAATGCACGTGTCGTCTCCTCGAAGTTCGCAAATAAAACCGCGATCCATAATTAAAATGAACCTTATTTCAGTAATCAGTTCGAAAACCCCACTTACTGCGTGGATAGTTAGTATTTTTAATTAGTTTATAGTGTTGTGTATTCATTTTTTTCCTTTCTTCCTTCCTAACCTCAAATCACCACGTGGTTTCCAAAATAAAACAATTGCTAGCAGATTCTAGCATCAATTATTGAAACTCTTCTTCAATTTCCTCACGAGAATTTATTAACTTGATTTGACATTTAAAGTTCACCGTATTCTTTACGATGAGCCTTAAAAGAAAAAACAAGTTACCAATTTCTCGCCAGAAGCAACATTGTTTAACCGCTCTGTGGCCGGATTACCCGACCGGATCCCGGCCGGTATGAAAGCCGGAATCCGACCAGTTTACCGTGACGTTTTTAGCCAGATCCCGGCCGGTATCCCCGGCCAGCGCCCGGTTTAAACTGGGGCTATCCGGCCGGCTCCCGGTCGGATCCCTGTTACCATTCCTACACGGGATTTGTCGCGTACTAAGTACTTTAAAAACAACAAACATAATTGTTTAAACAATTTTTTAATAATATTCTCTTTCAATAATGTTAGGAAGTTGCGGGTTCATCTGAAATTTTCAACTTTTTGTCTACTTTTCACATATAGTGTGATAATATTTAATTAAATTTAATAAACCTAATTGTTTGAACAAATTTTTATTCTTTATAATTATCTTCTCCTATATTAATGCTAGATATTTGCGGTTTTTCTGAAATTTTTCACTTTTTGTCAACTTTTTACTTAACGCGAGGTAATAATTAATGCAATTTGGCAACCATAATTCTTTAAACAAAGTTGTATTGTTTATAACTATCTTCTCTTAGTGTCAGTTACAGTAATGCTAGAAAGTTGCGGGTTTTTCTGAAATTTTCAGCTTTTCGTTGACTTTTTAGTTAGGAACAAATAATAAATATTAATATTAACATCAATTTGAACAAAACGGCTCTCATTAACTACTTCAAGGGAAATTTACATTTAATATGGTCGATATAGAAAATTTGAAGAATATTTCAAATATCTCTTTTATTTCAGAAAAATATATTGACAATTAGAAAGTGATTGTTTGAAAAATGATTATCTCTATTGTTTATTTATTATTTGTTCATAACCAAAAAGCCAAATCAAAGTTGAACATTTCAGAAAAAAAACGCAACTTTCAACCTACTATCTAAGAGAAGATAGTTACAAAAAATAATAAATTGTTAAAATAATTATGTTTGTTAACTCGCATTAATTACTACCTCACTAATTGAAAAGTGGACAAAAAGTGGAAAATTTTAGAAAAAACTGCAACTTTCTAGTATTATTCTGAGAGAATATTATTATAAATAATAATAAATGGATTAAACAATTATCGATATTAAATTTAATTTTGCATTGTCTCGCTCCAACTAAAAAGTTGAAAATAAGTTCAAAAATTCCGAAAAACCGTGATTTTCTGACTCTATTCTAAGAGAAAATGACTAAAAACAATAGTAAATTGTTTAAACAATTGATGGAAATATCTAATTATCAGTATATAGTAGTATTTCATATATTAGAAACAATTTGTATTTAAAAAACCACAAAAAAATAATAATTAAAGCCAAAAACTTTTTTGGGATTTTTTTAGGACCCTATAAAACAGACTTATCGGGTGATATTTGAAAAGTAATTATTCATTTGTATTCTATAGCTAATTGAAAAGAAAAATGTTGAGTTTCAACTCGATTCACCTAAGATTGATGATTCTCAATAAAATTTACAAAAACATATTTATATGTATATATATATATTGTAACCCGCGAGTTACAGGATCAGCCTGGGCAT
>CAKNYM010053354.1:255233-269502 GCA_932195095.1 Andricus curvator | reverse complement strand
TAAAACCCATTAAAGTTAACTTAGCCAAAAGCTGGCGGTTGCAATATTAAACGATTTATTTTACCAACGTCATATTATATTTGCAAACTGTTTACAACTTGGCAACAATTATTAATTATAAACAAATTATTATTCAGATTCTCAATTCCCAGCGAAAATGTCTTTTCTGCTTATTTTCATTGAGAAGAAACTATTATATGATTTGCAGAACTGTATGCATAACGCAAAAGATTGTTTTTTTAATTAATGTTGCTTTTTTGCAATTCTACTCATAAAATTCCTGCAATATTAAAATTGCAATTAAACAAATTAGGTACTTTGTTAAACTAGCCAAAAACTACAAACATTTCAGTCCCGGAAGCTGGAATTACAACACTGTCATATCGATATGGGCACTATGCCATAATTTAGTGCTGATTTATGGTGCAGAACAAAAATTGTGTGCCCGGTTGTATACCATTAAGCCATTTCCCTTTCAGGGTAGGCGTGACACTACCCGATTTAGGTAGTGTTTCTAGATGGATAGTTTCTTGTAGTAGTAAATAACTACAAGTATGGGCTCACTACACACACCATATGCCAACAGCACGCAGTATTCTCGAATGGTCACCCATCCAAGTACTAACCGCGCCCAACGCTGCTTAACTTCAGTGATCGGACGAGAACTGGTTTTTTCAGTTTTTTTCAGGTAATTTTGTTCAAAAACACGTAGTAATGCTAGCTTCAGCTGAAGCCACAACTCCGGCATGCGACACTCGCAAACTATTAGTGATATCAAATTCACCATTGCGCAGGAATTTATTGCTAATTGAGTACTAACATATGTCGCAAAAGCTACATTTTGTGCCCTCAAATTTTATTCAAAAACATGTAGTAAAACTGGGTTCAGGTGACTCTGGTATGTGAAACTCGGAAACTATCAGTCGTATCAAATTCACCTTTGCATGGGAATTTAGTACTAATTAAGTGCTCTGAATTCGTGCTATGCACAAAATCCGGGCACTTTTTTTTCCACCAAAAACGCGTAGCAACGCAGGCTTCAGGTGACTCTGGTATGTGAAACTCAGTAACTATTAGTGGTATCAAATTCTACTTGAAGCAGGAATGTAGTGCTTATTTAGTGTTAATATATGCCTAAAGATCCTTATTTTATGTGAAGCGCATAATGTCTCAGAATTGAATATTACTCGAATTCTTTGCGATTTATGAAGTTTCTAAGTTAAATAAACAAGATTCGTCATCTCATAAAAAGGCATAATTTTCTTTTCATCGCATAATTTTTTTATCTTCCCATAATTTTGACATTTTTGCATAATCTTGCAAAAATTCACATAATTTTTCAAAATTTCGATTTCTGCATGGAAATTTTTGTTTAATTGGCAAAATTCAAAAATGCTAATAGATTGTATACTAATGCCGATTTCTGAGTTTCTCATCTTATACGCAGTATTTCAAGATAATTCAATGACAAGTCTCGAAAAAGAAGCAAAACTCAAAGAGGACATGGTTTCAAAGATACTAACTGTAATGCTATCCAATCAATCTGATTTCGCTATTAGAAGTCTTCAAATGATCTACTTTTCCGTATCAAATGTAGATACTGAGCGTGCCTTTAGTGCATATTCTGAAATTCTTTCCCCAAACCACCGTAATTTATTGCTAAAGTTTGTACCCTAGAAATCAGGTTTTGGGGATGTCTCCTGAGTATTTTCAGCAAATATGAAAAATATCGTTAGGTCACCTTTTAAAATAACACGAGGTTTGTTGTTTTTTATCAATTCATGTGATTTTTTCCAAACCAACAAGTAATAAGTAAAGTTTTCTCTGATAAAAAACCTTTATTTTTGCGTCCAAAAAAAGTTCCCACGTGATTAATATTGACTAACATTCCCCTTCCTTTTAGATTTTGAAAAATGTGTAAAAGACATAAGTTTTCGTTAAATTCTACGTGTTTGCATTTTAAATAAAATTTCTAATAAGCAAAAAAAATGTTCACAAATTTCCGTACAATTAAAAAAAAAGAATATTCTAGCATAAATAGTTCCAAAGTTATGACGTCTTGAAGAGATTAAAAAAAAAAAAAAAAAACGTTAAATCTATTTCTTTTCGAACAATATCTTGGCCTCTATACATCCTACATCATTGTTGTTTGAAAATAAATTAAGGCAGATTAAATCATCTTTAAAACTAAAAAAAATTGATTCTAGCTCTTCTTGAACATCAGTTATAGTCTCTTATAGCAGGATGCTTTTTGTGGAACTTTATTATAGATCGCATTTTTTTTTAAACTAACTTTGTATGTATTGCATCAGTACTTTTCACTATTTTCTTTAACGCTTGTGCTTGGAAAAGAAAATCCTCAGAAGTCAAGGTTTAAAATATAATAAGTGAGTTTTTACATGGCATTAGTGAATGAGAAATTCATCGGGTTGTTGCACTGAAACAAAACAGTTACAACAATAATTCGAGTATTCAATGTGTAAAAAGAATTCCACAAAAAGCAGCCTGATATAAGACACTATAACTGATGTTCTGTAAGAGCTAGAATTAATTTTTTTTAGTTTTAAAGATTTAACGTTTTTTTTTTTACTGAAAAATCTCTTTAAGACGTCATAACTTTAGAACTATTCATGCTAGAATATTGTTTTTTTCTAATTTTTTGGAAATTTGTGAACTTTTTTGTTGTTTTTTAGAAGTTTTGCGTAAAACGAACCAAAACGTAGAATTTAAAAAAACTGATTTCTTTCACACATATCAAAATCTAAAAGGGAGAGGAATGTAAATCAATAATAATCACACATCAGGAACTATTTTAGGATGCAGAATTATAAGTTTTTATCAGAGAAAACTTTACTTATTATTTCCAAAAAATGCAACATTAATAAAAAACGATAATTTGAGTTATGCATACAGTTTTGCAAACCATATAATAATCTCTTCTCAATGGAAGGAAACAGAAACAACATTCTGCAAAACCTTCGGTATTTTCGCTGGGGAGTGATAAACAAAATAATAATTTGTTTATAATTATTAATGTTGTCAAGCTGTAAACAGTTTACAAATGTAATATAACGTTGGTAATAAGTTGTTTATCACACAGTACGATTTGCAAAATGTTTGTAATTTTTTGCTTGTTTACAAAAGTAACTAATTTGCTTAATTGCAATTTTAATATTATTGCCGGCCGAGAAACGTTTTGCAAATTTGATCATTTTCAGACCTCGACATTTTTAACATTTCTAGCATTTGTCGAATTGCAAAAAATTTAACAATAATTTAAAAAACGATAATTTGCATTATTTATTTAATTTTGGAAATCATACAATAGTCTCTTCTCAATGGAAAAAAGCAGAAACAACATTTGGCAATACCTTCGGTATTTTTACTGGGGATTGATTAAGAAAATCATAATTTGTTTATAATTAATAATGTTGCCACATCACGAATGTTTTGCAAATTTAATACAGGATAGAGACTGAGTTTATAATTACTTACTCAAGTTTGCGAAATGTTTGGAATTTTCGTGGAGCAATGGGGGGGGGGGCAAATTTTGCAAATTAATTTTTTTAAATAAATTGCCGACCCTATCACGTTTTGCAAAATTTTATTTTATTTTCAACATATAAAAAACAACTATACAATTTTTTCGAAGACTTCTGGAATTATTTTTTAATTGATTCGATTGTTATGTCTAATTCCACTGGCCTAATATAGATAAGAATTCGAGAGAGAAAAAATTTTAATGCATTTTTGGACCTCCCTAGTAAATAAACTTATCTCTTTTAACAAAAAACAGCATTGGTGCGCCATCTAACAATCATTTTCAAAGTCCGTAAAGCCTTCCTTTCACTTCTTCTTCGTTCATTCAGGAATCTTTCAATTCTCCGATGGTAATCATATAATTCTCAAAATACAACATTTCTATTTTATATTAAAGTTAAATATTTTTCATTTATAAATGTAATTAACTAATTTACCAATAGCAGCATTAAAATAGTGCTAAAATACGTATTATTTTGGATGCATTTTTTAGAAATTAAATCTTTCACAATTTACTTTCTTAAATATATGCCTGAAAACAAAGATATATCTTTGCCGAAAACCAATCCGCTGATAATCTTTACCAGTCTTTTGACAAAAAAATTGCTGACGGAAGTAAAAACGTTTTTAGTCGCCCATACACGCGCATGCGTCTTTGATGTCTATAAGAAAATCAATTCGGCCAGTCTGGCATTTGCACACAGGCAAATAATTTTTTTTTTAATGTTTAAATGACATTTTTTCTATGGAATGAAGAAAAAATGTTAAAGAGAAAATAAGGTAAATGGTGCCCTTTAAGCCCTTTTAAGTTTTAAAAGGCATTGCCCAGATGGCGCTATTGAGAAAGCCTGTTCTTGGGGTTCATGACTTCATGGGTTCATGATCATGGTTCATATGGTCATCAAGCATTGGGCTTGAAGTGTGTTGCCTTCAAGGTTTTATCCGCGTTCAGTAGGCAAATTAGAACGCTTGTTTTCTTAATATTTGTGTGCAATTTGACAGAAATGGTGGACCTAAGTGGTCCGGAAGGTCCAATTGAACATGGCTTCAGCAACAGTGTATTTATTATTCCCGCCCTCATCGTCATCGGCCTTTCGGGTAAGTTATTTATTCAAAAGCGCGCTTTTGCATATATCCAAAAATGCATCCACCTCTAATTCTGTATGGAGCACCATATGTTCGCGATAAACCGGAAAGTTAAGCATCTCAGTTTTGGAATTTTATTTCAATTTTTGGTTACAGTAATTTAAAGTCGTGGGTTCAATTATAATGAACGTATAAAAGTAATTACGGACAATAATTTAACGAAATTTGAGTAATTTGACGGACAATTTGGAGTTCATTTGAAGAATTCTTTTATAAGAAAAGCACCCCTCTTATTAAAAATTTTTAAATGGCAAAACTGAAACAAAACTATAGATAATTAATAAATTGTAGAATTAAATGATAATATTTATTTGCATAAACTGGATTTTTTCCGTATTTTTAATGTAAAATGTATTAATTTCCTGTTCAATTAAAAAAAGTCAGCTATATTAAATTCTATTGGGAATTTGTGTTTTGTCTTTTTATAATTCAAAATACAAAGAATGGATGAAAATAATAAAAATATTTAATAGATCAAAATTGAATTATGAAGTGTATAAAATAAGTCTTAATATATTTTTCTCACTTTTTTTCAACTCAGTGCACATGAATTGCGCTTGTTATGCATATAATACCGTTATGAACTCGTTTGCTTTTAAGAATGGTGGTGCTTCAGTTTACAGTTACATATCCAATTCCAAACAGAGATATTTCCTACGTTATGTAATGTAGAGAGCGAGCAATATTTTTAAAATAACTCTTTTATACATTTTTTTATTAAAGAAAAATGAAAAATTCTTGCAAATGTTTTTTGGAGAAAATGGTTTAAAATAACCTTTTACAAAGCCTTCTTTGTAGTACAATAGTAAAAAATCATTCGGGGGAGACCAAAAAACATTTGTATTTTTGTCAAAAAATTGCAAATAAAATCAAAACTTTTTGTTTTAATAACAGATTTTTCTTCAAAGTTTCGGTTTTCCACGGAATTATAATCACTTTATACTCGCTCTCTTATACATTTTTTACAAAACCATTCGCACTTTTCTGAAAAAAAAAACACCAAAATGTTCAAACATTTTTTTCAATAGATTAAAAAAAAATGATTTCAGATTTCATTAATGTCAAATATTAATAGATTTAAATTATTTTAATGAATTTTACTGAGTGTTGAATAATTTTTATATTTAACAGTTGGTTAATTTGTAGTATTAGAAAAAAAAATAATATTACCATTAAAATTATAATATGCTCAATAAATTCTGTTTCATTAATAAATTATAAGTGTTTGACAATTTTTTTTTAATTTAAACTCGTAACTTTTTTGGCCGAAAAAAGGAAAGGGAAAGTTCTGTCACACTCTCCCCTTTTCTAGGTCGAAAAATAAGCAAAAATTGCCTTTTTGCAAATTTTAGGAATCTTTCAGGTCAGTTTAAAAGATGTTTCGAAATTCTTCTCTTCCCTGCTTAAAATGTCGGATAGAAGCCGGTTAGAAGTGGGTTCTAACTGGCCATAACCGGATTTTGTCCCCGGGTTGTAACCGGTATCAATCCGGCATCTTGTAATATTTGTACCCGATTCCTAACAGGTTCTTAAACGGCCCCTATCCCTATTTCATCCCCGGATTTTAACCGTCACCCAATTGGTTTGTGACTGGGTCCTCATAATATTCCTAACCCGGTTCTTAACCGGCCCTAACCGGTCTCTACCGAATTTTGTCCCCGGGTTGTAATCGGCATCTAACCGCTTTCTATCCGGCATCTTGTAATATTTGTGCCCGATTCCTAACCGGTTGTTTACCGGCCCCTATACGAATTTCGTCCCCGGTTTGTAACCGTCACCTAACCGGTTTGTAACCTTCACCTAACCGGTTTGTAACCAGGACCGCATAATAGTCCTATTCGGTTCCTAACCGGTTCTAACCGGTCTCTATCTGTATTTTGTCTCCAGGATTGTAAGCGGCACCTAACCGATTTCTAACCAGCATCTTACAATATTTGTACCTCATTCCTAACCGGTTCTTAACCGGCCCCTTACCGAATTTCTTCCTCGGGTTGTAACCGTCACCTATTGTCTTTGACAATATTTAATTCCTGTTTTCCATCGCCGGATAGAACCCGGTTAGAGTACACACCAGTATCAAGTGCCTTTTAGGAACCGGTTAGAGACCAGTTAGAAACTAACTTCAGTCTGACAATATTTCTTTTCGATCGCCGGATAGAACCCGGTTAGGACCGGTTAGAACACACACCAGTGTCAAGTGCCTTTTAGGAACCGGTTAGAGACCAGTTAGAAGCTAACTTTGGTCTGACAATATTTAATTTCTGTTCCCAAATTCCGGGTAGAACCCGGTTAGGACCGGTTAGAAGATTTTTAAAAGTTATTTTCTATTAACATTTCCCATATAAGGACCGGTTAGGATCCGGTTACATTCCAGATATTGAAATTGAGACCAGTTAAGAACCGGTCAGAGACGGTTAGAAACCAATTGGGTTTCTACCCGGTCCCTATCTGGTTTCTAAATGGTTTTTATCTGAAATTTTAAGCAGGGTTGGCATAGAAATGTCAACTTTTCGGTTAAAAACGCAATTGTATGGTTAAAAATTAATTAGTTTGGTTGAAAATTCATCTTTTTGGTGGAAAAATCAATGACTTGGTTAAATATTAATATATTTGAATTATTTCAATGAATTTCATTAATTGTTGATTAATGTTTTTGATTAATTTTGATTAATATTTAACAGTAGAAAAATTTAAAAGTTTAGGAAAGTAAAAATAACAACTTCATATAATTAACATTAAAATTATAAATTTTTTTATTCAAAATGGCAATTTTTTGAGCTGAAAAAGGGAAGGGGGAAGTTCTGTCACACCTTACTCCTTTTCCAGCTCGAAAAATTACCTAACAATAATTGCTATTTGTTTAAATTTGATAACTATTTATTCGACTTCAACTTGAAAATGTTATTTGCGAATTAACAGAACGGGAATAGAATTAGTTATGAACGTGATTTTTACAGATTTGTAATGTTTTTTTTTTGTGTTTCTTGGAAGAAAATATGAAACTTGTTGTGTCTCTCTTGAATTACATTTTACTTTTAGACTAGAAAGAAGATTGTCCAAAAGGTCCGGTTTTAAACCATATACTCTACAATTGCGAAAAGTCGTCAATTAAAGTAAGCAATTTTTATGGATGACCCCTGTATGTCATTTGTCATATAAATGACAAAATAATGATACATTAAATAATTTGTATATTAGAATTATATTAAGTTTATAAAATATTATTTTATATTTTTTAAAAGACAATTGAATGTACCGAGGTTATAATGAGAATTATGATAATTATTATTACTGTGAAAATTTAATTGTCTTCACAGTTTTCCCCTATTCTTGAAAAACTTCCCCTTTTCCCCCTTTTCTCCTTATATATACGATATTTGAAAATTCCTATATATTGGAATTATGCGTGAAATTCGCTGAGATTAGTAAATGTACGTAAAAACCTGGTAAAAACTATAAGAACCATTGTTTGTTTTACATCTACAAAGTTATTCTGGCCAAAACTAGAATATGCTACCGCATGTAGGGGAAGTTTAATTTTTTATCTTAGAGAATTATTTACTATAATTAATTTGACTTTTTTAAAAATTTAATTCAAAATGTTATTAATTAATTTACAATATATAATTAAAATTTAATTTTTTTTACACCTATAATATAGAGCAAGCCATATAGCTCGTGAATATAATAAAATGCTTCTGTATATAATATTGAGTCACTTTAATCAATTATTTATAATTAAATGTAGTACAAAATAAAAACAAAAACAAGATATCGTAACATAGATGAGGATTAAGCGAACAAAACGTGAAAAATCCTTTTTTTGAAAAAATTTAGATAATTATTGTTTCTGTATGTTTGGAATGTCTGCAATTCGATTATCAAGCTTAAGTTAGAGAGAAAAAATTTCTTCTCGGGTTTAAAGTCTATCCATAAAATAAAAGGAATTCTTATAAAATTTTCAATTTTTGCTTACGGATTCGTTACATAAATAGGTAAAACTTGTTAATCATGTAAACCCTTTTTAAAACTCACAAATTCTTTTCAATATTTCTTTCATAATATATACTTTTACAAAATTTTATTTTTAAAATTCAAAATACAGTAATCATGAATAAAGAGTGAAATTGTGAGAAATTTTTTTTCTGAATTTTTATTAAATTACAAATAAAACCTATTTAGAAACGTTTTTCTCTATTGTTATTAATAACAGAGTTATGATCCAAAGAAAAAAAGTAGCTCGAAATTGTTAATGCAAATATGTTTAAAAATTTAAGCAATTTCAAACTACAAGTATCAGGATTTAATTTTTAATGATGGAATTTTTAACAGAGAAAATTTCAACTTTTCGGTTAAAATTGCAATTGTATGGTTGAAAATAATTTTTGTTTAGTTGGGGTTCCAACTATTTTGTTGAAACTTCGTCTTCTGTGGTTGAATTAAACTATAATTTGTTCGCAGAGGTTCGGTTCTTGGTCAACTCTGTAATTTGTTAAAGATTTACTTTTTTGTAAAATTTAACTATTTTGTTAAAAATTCATTTTTTTATTACAAACTCTTTTTTTTAATAAAAGTTTATCTGTTCTATTTTTTAGTTAAAAATTCATATTTTCGGATTGAGCATTCAACTGTTTGGTTCTTGGTAAAAAATTAATCTTTTGGATAGAAAATTCAATTACTTGATTGAAAACAATTTTGTTGTTGTTGAAAATTTATATTTTTGGATTGAGCATTCAACTGTTTGGTTAAAAATTCAACTAGTGTATTGAACATTCGTCTTTTTTGGATGAATTCAACTCTTTTTGATTTAAAATAAAAATATTTTTTAGTTGAAATATCGTCTATTACGTTTTTTGTTTAGAATTTTCTTTGGTTGAAAATGTAACTATTTCATTGAAAATACATTTTCGGATTGAACATTCAACTGTTTGGTTCTTGGTAAAAAATTAATCTTTTGGATAGAAAATTCAATTACTTGATTGAAAACGATTTTTTTGTTGTTAAAAATTCAAATTTTCGGATTGAACATTTAACTTTTTGGTTAAAAATTCAACTAGTGTGTTGAATATTCGTCTTTTTTGGATGAATTCAACTCTTTTTGGTTTAAAATAAAAATATTTTTTAGTTGAAATATCGTTTATTACGTTTTTCGTTTAGAATTGTCTTTGGTTGAAAATGTAACTATTCCATTGAAAATACGTGTTTTTTGTAGAAAATTTGTCTATTTGTTTGAAAATTCAACTATTTGGTTTAAAATTAACTTTTTTTATTAAAAATTCATATTTTCAGGTTAAAATATTTTTACATTTTTGTAGAAAATTCCTCTCTTTTGGTAAAAATGTCTTCTTTTTTGGTTACAAATGTAGCTGGTCGAAAAATAATCTTTTTTACATGAAGATTCAACTATTTTGTTCAAAAATTTGTCTTTTTCAAAAATAATTTAAAATTTGAAAGGATTTCAGAAAATTGTATACATAATGTAGATTTTCGGAGATTTCGAAACAAAATTTAAAAGCGTTTCAAGAATTTTGAAAGGTTTCATGAGAATAAAAAGGTTTCTTGAGATTCATGGGAAAATTTCATACGATTTTTTATTTTGAAAAATGAGTTCTAAGAGATAATTGAAAAATATTTCAAAACATTTCCAATGATTTTTTAAAATTTCGAAAGAGAATATAAAAGATTCTGGAGAAAAGTGTTGCAGTTTTGCAAGATTACATAATTTTAGAAAAAATTCGAAACAAAATGTAGAGTTTTGCAGATTTCGAACAAAAAATGAAGGTATAGTTTTTAATTTTTTTGGTATTAGCGATTGATCATTGATTAATTATTGAAGAGTTATTGCAAAAAGCCATGATAAATATTATGTATTTTTCTGCTAAGTGAATTTTACATTAACTCATGTTATAAACGCATGTAATTATAATTCAACTGTCATAATGAAAGATTAAAAATACTTTTTTGTAATTACTCTTCAATCATTAATCGTTAATTAATCCAAAGACATTAAAAATTATATCTAAGAATTATTTACCAATTAGAATGCCAAAAATATTTAACCAAAGATATTTTTATAAAAAGTAACAACTGCTATGTTAATCAAATCGTCAAAATATTATAAGATATAAACAAAATAAATATTTAAAAAATTACACATTAGAAAATCTTACGTTAAATGCGCTTCATTCGTACTTCTAGCAAGAGGAAATTTGATATTCAGAACCGGGAAATTACCGGGAATTTTTTTTTTACTTCAAAATTGAATTTGTTTAATTTTAAAGTCTGTTCATTCTTAAACGCATAACATTACAAATTGTTCAGTGGCTTAAATTTATAATGTCTAAAAATTAATACGGGCTTAGACCAAACTTATTTGGAACATTTTTAATTTGATGAACTTTCAATCTTTGGGGTATCCGATTTGTAAATATTTGAAGTCCAATTTCTGTTTTTCTTTTAGAAACGAGATTTTTATCAAAAATCCGTCAATTTGAAAATTTGCTCATTTTTGTTTTTCCGAATTACGCGATGTGCGACTGATGATATTTAAATCTGGCGTCTCCTTTTTCGGTAAAATACAAATTTTGTCAAACAGTAATTCGGAAAAATAAAAATTATGTCAAGTATATATTGTTATTCCAACCAAAAATGATATCCTACCAAAAGAGATGAATTTTCAACCCAAAAAGACGAATTTTCAACAAAAGAGTTAAGTTTTCAGGCCGAAAAATATGACTGACAAAATAGATGAATTTCCAACAAAACAATCAAATTTTTAACAAAATAGTTAAATTTTCAACCTACAAAAATGAATTTAAAATAAAGTAGTCGAATGACTTGAAAAAAAATTAATCTTTCCCCTTTTGCGTGAAAAAAATTGCCCTATTTCCATTTTTTTGAGCTGCTCTGGCGCCGAGATCTCTGGGATAGCCATGTACTACAAAAATATATATACTAATGAGCACGACACGTAATTACATTAGATAGTGTAGAATGAGTATCATACGTTGGAAGCAGCCACGTTGGCCCGCTCTTATACGTTAGTAGGTTCGAATCATTCAGACCTTACAATCCAATCGTCTCTTGCCGCCGCAGAGATAACTTCCCGCCAAAGAAAAGTGATATTCCAACTATTTGAATCATATAGTGGGAATTTCTACAAAAGTGAACTGAAAATCGAAGGTAGTGTGTTAGAGCAATCTTTCGTTGCAGGTATATTATTTATAGTACTGCAAAATTAAAATTATTAGCTTTCAACTCTGTAGAGGTAACGATAAATAGTTATTTTTAAGTGTGCTATTAAGATACCATATCAATATTGATGTAGTAGCTTGAATGAGATGTCAATCTGGAGTATGTTAAACGTGGAAGTACAAAATTAGCATATTGTTTCAATTGTTCTTAAAGTAATTAAGTGATATCTTTGGATTCTTAATAATAATTCGAATTTTTATTTACTTTTATTTATTTAAAAAACAGAGAAAAAATTGAATAGTTTCAGAGGTACCGTATGTTAATTTCGTGTCAGCATACGTACCTAGAAATATTGATGTACATAAATTTAACAGACTGTTGTAAAATCAGCAAAATTTTGTAATTAAAATGATTTTCTCCCTTTTTTTTTATTGATATATATTTGTCTCTAATGAGCCGGAAATATCGATATTTGGAAGCAAATTTTTCTCTGATACTCCGTAAAAGTAAAAAATAGATTTTTAATTTTTTGTAAATAAAGTTCTAATTTTATTTGAATGAATGCTTTGAATTGACTATTTCACTCCAGCATGCATATTATGAATTTTCTAATAAAATACGTCACTCATTGTCAGACATCTGGAAGAATTTAACAAAAAAAAATAGCGACATCTAAACTTGGTTTTGTGAATAAAGCATTTGATTAAGATTAATAATTTAATTTCAAAAGTGGGATTGGGGCTAAATGTTTATTTAAAAAATGCTTTAAAATATTTAAGTGACATATTTCAATAAAAAAAAATACATTTTACGCATTTCAAAGAAAAATAGTTCATGAGGGATTAAATTAGAGAATTCCATATGGAATACCTAAATTAGAAATCTAGGAGTTATTTAAATAAAATAAGAATTCTATTCAAAAAATAGGCTTGGGGCCACTAAATATAAAAATATTTTTTTTTAATTCTGCCGAATTTCTCAGTGACCCCATTTTTATTAAACGCTGCCAAAAATCTTGGTGACGTGTTTTTCTAAAAAGAATGCATTGCACCGTATGTTACAGTAAATGAATTCAATACCTGCGCTTATTATCATATATTTAATGAATTCTGCAAAAAAAAATAGGTATTATTTCAGGCTTCACAGCGCAAAATTTTCTCAAAATAGGGTTATCGGATATACAATTTTTATGAAAAAATAATTTTTATTATTTACAGCTTTACATTTTTCATCCAAACTAAAATTTGTTGTGATTTATATTCTCCATAAAGATGTGAAATTTTTTCCAAATTTTTGATGTGAGAAAAAAAATTTGAAGGGGTATTTAAAATTCATAAAGCATCAATATAATGCTAAATTCCAGTATTGGGGTGTCAAATTCAGGCCTAACCTTTTTTTATATGAAACTAATAGGAAATATGTATCTAATAATTAACAGTAATCCACTGTACCATAGGTTCCAATTTAACTAATTATTTTTATTACATTAACAATTTTTTTAATCTCAATAACATCGCTCAAATCTGGAAAACAGTAAGGGATTAAATTGAAAAAATTTAATTTTTGTTAAACTATGCATATCTTGGGACTACTGAAAAATCCCGAAAAATAAAATTCCCGACGCTGTACAATTCCCGAATTGGAAAATTCCCGATCATTTTATAATATTCCCTAATTTTTGAATTTCCAAATAATAATATTCCCGACATAAAATTGCCGAATTGAATTAAAAATAACATTAATTCAAAAAAACGTATTTCTGGATGACAAATTTTGATTGAAATTGTGCATCGTATTTTTTTTAAATGACAAGAAACGTTTTCAAAAATCAAATTGCTAATTTAAAAAATGAATAAAAAGGAACTTCGAGATAAATCAGTGCTGAAATGAATCCTGTAAAGTTTATTAGGAAACTGTTACTAGTTTCGGAGAAAAATTTTTTTTGTTCGAGACGCACGTTTTTTTACATTTATTTTTTATCAAATTTTCATAGAATTATTGTTATTTCAAATTCAAATTCAAATGTTATATTTTATTATTTAATTATTTAAATTCGGGAATTTTCTAGTTCGGATATTTTATAATTGGCAAATTTTATGTCGGGAATTTTCAGATTCGGTAATATTATGAACTGTTCGGGAATTTTATTATTCGGTAATTTTATTATTTGGGATTTTTATTATTGGGGAATTTTATTTTTCGGGATTTTTCAGTCGTCCTCATATCTTGTCGGGATTTGAATTTATTGATATGCATCGTAGCATTGGTAATTGTCCAAAATTTAATCCCTTACCATTTTCAAGATTTGAGCAATTTCACTGATTTAAAAACAATTTTAATTCAACAAAGGACCCCGCACCAAATGTACAGAAAAAAGCCTTATGATAAA
>CAKNYM010053354.1:237158-250233 GCA_932195095.1 Andricus curvator | reverse complement strand
TTTTATCATAAGGCTTTTTTCTGTACATTTGGTGCGGGGTCCTTTGTAATGTACTCAATTATTTTAATCATGGCTTATGACAACTGAAATTATTGTTAATTAAGTGGAAAATATTTGTCATCAGTTTCATATTTTGAAAAAATTGTAGGACTTTCAAACATTTAAGCTTGTATAATTTTGAACCATAAAACTGAAGTCCAAAAAATTGATGCTCTGTGGATGTTGAACACCGAATTGAAATTTTGGTTTCTCACACCAAAAATTAGAATGAAATTTCATATCTTTGTGATGAAATAAAGAAATAAAAGAAAGAAAGAAAGTTTCGATGAAAAATTAAAAACTGTAAAAAAAAATAAAAAATATTAACTCATAAAAGTTGCATATCGACTATAAAAACATCTTTAGCAACCTCTAAATATATTTTTACAATTTTTAAAAATGCAGAATAACTAAAGGAAAAATATTAAGAAAAAGGGGGAAAAGGGGAAATTTAAAAAAAAATAAAAAAAAGGGAAATAAAGGAATGACTGTGAAGCCTGTTATTTTGATAAAAAAAGAACAAATTTGTAGGGGTGTAATTTTAGAACAAAAATAAAGTCTTTTTAGAACACGAAAAGTTTTTGATATATTTGAAAATCAGAAAGATCAAACAAAATTTTTCATTAAGCTTTAAAAATTTTTGAAATCTTAACAATAAATAAGAATACAAGTCTAAATTTTGTAAGAAAGCAGAAATATATAAAAATGAAATGATTTATAGAATAACTGATAAGATATTAGGGATATAAAAGAATAAAATCATTATTGATCTATCAAGTTTTTTTTACTAAAAGAAGTACAAAAATTCTCTAAACAGGATGTGGCCTTCACTTTTCTTTGGCCTCCCAGGCTTCGTTTCTGCCCAACAAGCTGATAGTGATATTGATGCTGGCGATGTCGTCAACGCAGATTCTATCGGGGGTCTGGGACAGAAAATGCCCTCAACCGAAGAACTTCTTCAAATGGTAGATTCCATGGGATTAGCTGAAGATGAAAAACAAAATTTGATAGACAGAATACTGAAAGGTCTTCCTCTTCCCGGGGCTGATGCTAGAATTGAACCTGAAAAAGTTTTTGCAGCTGCCGACTATTTCACTTACCAAACCATTTTATTCTTGTCCATGGTATCACTTATTACTCTGATCTTTGGTAATTAAATATTAAATACACTTAATAGATAACTAAATTAATATTATTAGCAATGTTAACTCAACACTAAACGAAAGTGCGAAGTATATAAAAAAACGAATGTTTCATTTGGTTAAATCTGACCCTCCAAATTTGTGTTATTTGATGAAAAAAATATTTCCTATGTTTTCAAGATTAACAATTTGTTTATTGATAACTCTGTTCCCCGAAGCATTTAAAATGCAATAAATTGTTCAGTTTTCTGGAGAATCGTAAATGATACATAGAGATGATGTAAAATAATTGTATAAAAAAAACAAAGGCTGACAATTTTATTTTTTTAATAATTGCACCCTCAATTTCGCTTAACTCAAACATGTTTAAATTAAAGACTGATCTATTCTATTAAAGTCTATTCTAACTGGAAAACCTGGCATTCTCAGGAAATTTTTATATACCTGGAATAACCAGGTAATGTTAGGGAATTTTGTTCAAAATGAGGGAATTTTGTCGAGAGCGTGCCTAATTTTCTTTTAAATTGCAATATAAAACTGATTAACAATGAATCATCATGTATAAAAGAAGCTTTATAACTATTTTGTTGAAAATTCGTTTTTTTTGTTTTAAATTAATTTTTTTAACTGAAAATTTAGCTGATTTATTTTTGGTTGAAAATTGATCGTTTTCAGTTGAAAATTCATGTACTTTTTTGAAAATTCGTTCTTTATGTTAGAAAAATATCTTCCTGGTTGAAAACTCATTTTTTTCTTTGAAAATTCGATAATTTGTTTACAATTTTTTTCTCTCTTGAATGAAAAATCTTTTTTAGTTGAAAATTCAACTCATGTTGAAAACTTATCTTTTTTGGTTAAATTCAACTATTTTGACCAAAAACTATCAATTTTTTTGGTTGAAATATCAATTACTACATTTGTTGTTCAGAATTCATCCTTTTTGGAATGAAAGTTTAATTACTTGGTTTGACGTTAAACTCTTTTGTTAAAAGTTGATTGTTTTGGTTGAAGATTCGTTTTTTCTTTCGCTGAAAATTACTTTTTTTACTGAAAATTTAACTATTTCACTTGAAACTTTAATTATTTTGTTGAAATTTTTTTTTAATTAACTTTTTTCTACTGATAATGTTCCTGTTGATAATTCCTGTTAAATATTTCATCATTTTAGTTGAAAATTAATATATTTGGTTGAACATTCATTTTTTAACTAAAAATTTAACTTCAGTTTTTGGTTAAAAATTCACCTTTCTGGTTAAAAATTCAATTATTCTATTAAAGATTCATAATTTTTGTTAAAAATTCAACTTTTCCAGTCAAACATTCATCATTTTAGTTGAAAATTCATCTTTTTGGTATGAAGTTCAACTATTCCGGATGAAGATTCATCATTGTAGTTGAAAATTCATCAGTTTGGTTGAAAATTATTTTTGTTTCAAGTCAAATTTTAACTTTTCCATTTTTGGTTTAAAATTGATATTTTTCAGTTCAAAATTCAACTATTTCCTTGAAAATTCATTTCTTCTAAATAGTCTTTTTTGTAGAAAATTAATCTTCTTGTTTGAAAATTCATCTTTTTGGTTGAAAATTCAAGTATTACAGTTAAAAATTCATTATTTTTGTAGAAAATTCATCTCTTTGGTTGAAAATAAATCTACTCGGTTGAAAGTTAAACTCTTTTGTTGAAATTTCATGTTTTTGATTTTAAATTAATCTATTCCAGTTAAAGATTCATCATTTTAGTTTAAAATTAATCTTTTTGGTATAAAATTCAATTCTTCTAATTGAAGATTCATCGTTTTATTTAAAAATCCATCAGTTTGGTTGAAAATTAATCATTCATCTATTCATAATCTATTTCATAATTCGATGGTAATTTTGTTTGTCTACTGGTCTAAAATCAATATTTTTTCAATATTGATTTTTATTTCTATGTTGTGAAAAAATCTCTAGCTCCGCTGGGATCCGAACTCAGGTCTTTCAGATTGCCGGTCTGATACAATGTTTCACAACTCAGAAATAACAATCAATATAAAAAAATTATTGATTTTAGACCAGTAGACAAACAAAATTAACATCAAATTATTTAATACATTTATCTGGTCGACAACCATAACATACAAAAAATCATCTATAGAAATTCATCTTTTTGATTGAAAATAAATCCTCTTGTTTGAAAATTCAAGTATCGCAGTTAAATATTCATCATTTTAGTAGAAACTTCATATCTATGATTGAAAATAAATCTACTCGGTTAAAAGTTGAGCTTTTTTGTTGAATTTTTTTTTATCACATTGGTTGAACATTTATTTTTTTTTTCAAAAATTAATTTTTAAATGAAAATTTAACTATTCCATTGTTGTTTCAAAACTGATCTTTTTAATTCAAAATTCAACTTTTTGATTCAAAATTGATCTTTTCCAATTGAAAATTCAACTATTTGGTTGAGAATTGATGTATTTTGTTGAAAGATAGTTTTTTTTTGTAAAAATTATTCTTTTTGGTTGAAAATCCAACTTTTTGGTTAAAAATTCATCTATCTTGTTGAAAATGAAATATTTTTACTTAAATAGTTAGGAATTGGAGGTGATTTAAATGGAATTTAATACAGTACCTATATTAATTTTATTTAAATATACACTGAATTTTAAGTACATATAAGAAGATGAAATACAAATTTGTTGAAATTATTATACAAATTCAAGGACTTTAGAGGCAAATTTAGGAAATGATTAATTATCGTTTAGTATTATTTAATTATTTAATAATTCAATAGTTCCGTACCATGAAAAATTATACCTGGAAAAAACTTAAGCTACCTGGGAAAAAACCTGGAATTGTCAGGGAATATTTCCAGGATTTAGTAGACACCCTGATAGTATTTTTGATACTTGTATAATTTTTAAAATAATTTGCCCTTAAAAAGTTTCATTTCACCTACATGAAGTTCTTAGGGGTGGCTTGTAGAATTCAGGGGTGTACTTATTCACAAAATTAAATTTTTAGCCTTCGAATTGTTAATACAGTTATTTTACATCACCTCTATGCAGAATTTATGATTATTTTCAAAATCAAACAATTTACTGCATTTTTAAGGCCGAAAGCTACCTCTATTTTTTTATCACAAAAAAATTAGGAAACTTTTTTCACTAAATAACACAAAATGACGGGGTGAGATGTTGAAAAATTCCTTTTTTTTACCACCCTAGCTACCAATATTTGCATATCACTTGAATTAATAATTTTCTCACAAAGAAGATATTTCTCAACATTCCTCCTAATTCAAATCTGGGACACCGAAATCTATTCTACAATCAAAGCTTTTATCTTATCATTCTTAAAATTATCGTCGGTGGCAGTCGATCCGGAACCTTTCGACTAAGTCTTGCGTGCGTTTCATTTCTCGTAATAATCTAAGTGTGAATTATTTTCTGAATTGTGAAAATACAATGGCAGAGACGGTTTTGGAAAAATTGAAAAATAGTAAAGTGCTTTCTGGAGAAGTGCAGGAAAAACTTTCCAGTCTTATTAATCGATATAGTGAACTGAAAGATGAGGAAAAAAGCCAATTTCACGAAAACGCAAAAGATATTTTCAAGAAGTCATTAAATAATTTGTTGACTAACTCAACTAGACCAAATATGTGGTTGACGTGGCTCTCTGGCAGTCTTATTTTCTTATTTGCCATATTGATAATTATTTTTGTCTTCGGTACATTCACTCGTACAATATTGCCCTTTATTATTTCCTGTAATTTAAAAATACAAATGTTTCCTTATTTTCAGTTTTCTTTGGATACAAACTCTACACGAGTTTGTCGGAGCGAGAGAGGAAGCGAGAAGAAAAAAGGAAACTGAAGCAGCTGAAGAAGAAGAAATAGCCGAAATCCGCAAACGAAACAATCAAAAACAATATGTGTTCCGAAAAGCTGAGATGCCAAGATCTCCTACTACTGTTATCAACTCAAAGAAAAGCATCACGTCATATTTTGTTACGTTATTAAAGATTCTAACTCATGTACAATAATTAAACATTCCTTATTTAATGTATTGACTATATTTTGTTAAATAAATCGTATATTTCTGAGAAAAAAAAGTTTTTTATACCTAATTTAACAGGGTGTCTGCTCACATAGAAAACCTTAAATTATCATGGAATTTTTATAATACTTATGATTAAATCAAACATCTTTTTCATCATTTTCACTAATCTCAGGAAAATATCTTTTATTCAATATATTAATATGTTAAATATGCACTGAATTTCAAGTATGAAAAAAAAAAAATTTGTTTTAATCATTATTCAAATTCACGGACTTCAGGAACCAATTTAAGAAATTATTAATTTTGTGTTTAGTATTGTTAATCTATTGTATTATTCGATAGGGATCATTATTAATGGCTCGAATGAGGGTGTCTACTATTCAAGTATTTCACATTTTTCAAAACAATCGACTGGGAATATATACACAATTTAGCGTGTTTATTATAAATAATGTTTTTTTCAGTCATTGTAAAAATCTAAATGTGTAAAGATTATATGTAAAATACAATGACTGTTTTTTCATTTGTGACAGTAACTTCATTAAAGACTAAGTACAAGTTATCTGGTACAAGTTTCCAGGGATTTATTTAATATCTTTAATTTATAAATCTTTGACAAATTTTATTACAAGATATTCTTGAATATCTCATCATCGAATAATTAAGTAGATAAATAATATTAAAAACATAATTAATCATTTCTTGAATTTTTTCTAAAGTCCAAGAATTTGAATAATAATGAAAACAAAATTTTATATTATATATTCTTTCAAGTAAAATTAATGTGAATACTATATTAAATTCAATTTAAAACTCTTCAAATTCCTAACTTTTCAAGTAAAAATATTGCATTTTCAACAAGATCGATGCATTTTTAACGAAGTATTTGAATCTTCAACCACAAAGATGGATTTTCAAACAAAAATTTGAATTTTCGACTAAAAAAGACCAAATTTTTAATCAAAGAGATGAATTTTCAATTAAAACGATGAAACATTAAACAAAAAAATGAATTTTTAAGAACAGATTTTAACTTTCAACCAATTAGTTGGATTACCAAGAAGACCAAATAATTAAATTTTCAACAAAAAATTGATTAGTTAATTTTTCAGTTAAAAAAAATTAATTTTCAAACATGCAATATTTTAATTTAAATAAAAAAATATATATAAAATTCTATTCAAATATTTTACTTGAATATTATTTTAAAATATTGCTGGCATATTCCAGATAAATATTGCCCCGGTCGGACTTTTGCATGTTTCTCGAACGTTGCTGCAATTTGGAATGTTTCCAATGTTTCAATGCAATATTTCAGCAATAATTCTGCAAAATTGCGTGTTATGTTGGGAAGTCATGAATTTTCAACTAAAATGGTGCAACTAGATTAGTTAAATTTTTGTTTAAAAAAAAATTAAAAAAAAAGAATTTCCAACAAAATAGTTAATTTTTCATCTGAAATAGTTAGATCTTCAGTTAAAAAAATTAATTTTCAATCAAAAAACAAACTCATTTTCAACAAAATAGTACCATTTTCAACCAAAGAGATGAATTTTTAATTAAAATGATGAATCATCAACAAACAAAACAACATGAAATTTTGATAACAGCAACTAAGTCACTTTCGTTGCAAAAGATGTGTTTAAAAAAAAAACGACGAAAAATTAAATTAAATTTATCTGAAGTGTTCGCCAACGAATGTTATTAGTGCAATAGTGATGTGATGATTTTCTTACACAATTGCTAAGAAATAAATCACTGTAGAGGCCTCCCACATGAGTCGAAACCATACAAAACCATACAAAGAAACACCAATTCATTTAACAAGAGTTTTCTTTTCAACAAAGTAGTTGAATTTTCAATCAAAAAAGGTAAATTCACAAACGATAAATGTAATAGTTGATATTTCAACCATAAAGAAATTTAATTTGAAATCAAAAACTGTTGGATTTATAAAAAAATACGATTCTTTCAACCAAAGAGATGAATTTTTTATCAAAATGACGAATCCTTAACCAAAAAAATAAATTTTCAACAGAATAGTGTAACTTTTAAACAAGTTTTTGACTTTTCAAATAAAAAGATGAAATTTCAACTAAGAAGATTAATTTTCTACCAAAAAGATGATTTTTGAACAAAATACATGCATTTTCAACTAAAAAATATAAATTCTCGACCAAATAATTGAATTTTTATCCAAAAATTGAATAGTAAAATTTTCAGTTAAAAAATTAATTTTCAAACAAACTTTTTTAAATTCATTCATTAAAAAAATTAATTTTTTTATTAAATATTATTTCGAAATATTGCTGAGATATTCCAGTCAAATTTTTCCCCGGTCGGATATTTTCATGTTTCTCGAAAGTTGCTGCAATATTCATTTTGAATGTTTCCAATCTTTTGATTAAATATTCCAGAAATAATTCTGCGAATTGTTGAATTTTCAACTACGAACTTTTTCAATACGAATTTTCAACAAGAGTGGAATTTTCTACTAAGAAAAATAGTTTTCAAATATAAGAAAAGTATTTTTCAGACATGAGAGAAAAAAATGTCAACCAAACTGTTGAATTTCCAAGCAAAAAGATTCATTTTCTACAAAAAAGGACAAACTTTCAGCAAAATACAGGAATTTTCAACCAAATAGTTGAATTTTGAACTAAAAAGATCGAATTTCGACCAAAAACAGAATAGTTAAATTTGATATTAAGAAAATTAATGTACAAGTTCAATCAAACGTATTTTTAACAAAATAGTTAAATCCAGTAATACAAAGCTACTTTTAAAAATGAAAAAACATTGTTATTTAATGTATACAATTTTAGAAAATTTTAAGCGTGCTCTAGCAAAAAATCCGTCATAAAAAAAGTCAGCAGGCATATAAAACTTCCCTGACCATTCCAGTTTTCCCAGGTGATACCTGTAAAAAATCTGGATTTGTCAGGGAGTTTTTTCAGGATTTGAGTGGACGCCCTATTTAAGTGCGGGAATGATGAAAACAACCGAAAGACGTGGCAATGGATTTTTTATTGTCTCATACACGAGTGAAAACAGATGTAAAATTTTTTCAAAAAGTGTCACGCTACAAAGACAGCGCTTGTGTCTATCAGAGATGATTGATAATACAAAAAATAATGTATTTTCGTAAAGATCTACATGATTTACACCTAATTGTTCTTATACTATGACATATTTCGATTACGTTTAACGAAACTTAAATCGTGTACAATTATTGTGATACTGTTATATTATCACTAGACGATAACAATTACTCGAATTGATCAAGTTTTAAAAAAAATTTCAAATGGATTAAAAATATATGAAAATGTATGATTCATTCTCCATCGTCCATTAAATTACGTAATACTTGGACTGACTGATCATTCCTAGTTTTCGTTGGAATTCGAAACTTTGTAATTGTATAACTTCTCGCGTCACTTTTTACAAAGTCGATTTTTTCTCTTTCCTTAAAAAAAAATCTTCTACCTTCTACTCCTTGGACCTTGGCTTTATTATAATGTGAACATCGAGAGATGATTTCCGGTTAAAATAAAATAATATTAAAATTCTTCGATAAAATAAATACACTTGGTATCCTGAAGTTGAGATAAAATAAGAATACACAGATCATTTAATCGTAGCTTCTTTCGCCAGGCGATTCATTCAAACAAACTTTTCCTTTTTAATGGCTAAGCATGAGTATCTTTCTCCTCATAAAAACATTTCAAATAAAACGTCTCGCCCGCTCATTCTCCATGCAGTAAAAATAATTTTTTTTAACTATTCAATTGACCAACATGGATCAACTACTTTCAAGAACAATTGTTTATCTTTGGCAAAAATCTATGCGCAAAGAAAACTGATCTTCACAAAACTCTTAATGCATAATACATAATTTCTCTTATAAATAAGAAACATTAAAGTGCTTAGAAAACATATAGAAACAAATTATTAACTCAATATGATTAAATGAAAACAATACTAATCAACAATAATTTCACTAGTTATACAAAGACGTGAACTATTCTGAGAAATGACAATGAATTAAAATCGCAACTCGATGATGAATTAAAATAATTTTGATACTAAAAATAAAGCTGCGCAGGTTTTTTAAAAATAACAAAAAAGCACTAAGAGCTGACAGCTTTTAGTTTTAAACTTTTTAGGTGGATTCTTGATCCAAACAATTTCATAAAAGCACAAAGTCAAGCTTCAATTGATTTTCTCATCCGGTAGGTTCTATAATCGTTGGTTTTCCAAGTCTCTTGGAAATCAGGACACTTTTGGTTATGATACTTCGCCCCGAGATCGTTTTAGCTTTCATGGTAATGGCTGCAGTGGTTTCAGCACCATCAGCGCGAGGAAGGCTTCAGAAGTAATTTGTAACGATCGCTATTCGAATCTGTTGACAAAAAATCAAAATAACAACATAAATTGAAAATCCTTCAAACAAAGCAACAAAGAATTAGGTCAAATTTGTACAAAAAAACATTCAATTCTATTTGATTTCAACACACTCTACTGGTCGGAAACTAATTTAACAACAATTTGTTGTGGAAAAAACGCTCTATGAAATCGTCGTTTTTACAGATTATTGTAGAAAATTACAAGATTTTTTAATAGTTTGGTATGAAAAACTACAATTTTGTATAAAAAATCAAGATATTTAATGAATAGTTACGAATTGATTTTTTATTAAAAATAAAAAGCTTCTAGGAAAAATTATGAAAATCTACAACAACAAAACGCAATCTCAATTTTTGATAGATTTTTTTAGAAAATTACGAATTTCTACAAAAATTTATGAATAATTACACCTTTGTATAAAATTTTACGAAAATATATGTCTGGAAAAACTAGATATAGTTTTAAAAAATTTTTATAGAAAATTATGAATTTCTACGAAAAATAACGAATATTTACAATTTGCAAAAGTTAGTTGTATTTTTAAACATTTTTTTCCTAAAAATTACAAATTTCTACACAAAATTATGGATCCTCTGCGAATAAATCAGAAAGTCTACGACTGCAAGATGTAGTTTTTCATCAGTTTTAATAGGTTTTTATGAGAAATTACGAATTTCTACCAAATTTATTCAATTAAATATTATATACAATATTTCTATGAAAAATTCGGTATTTATTTATTGTGTTAATTAAATAGAATTGGACATACTACAAAAAATTGCACCAAACTCCTTCCTACGAAAGTTAATCCCTTAAAAAGTACGCAAATCTAAGATTTTTTATTATCGCTTTCTAACAAAAAAATATTCAGATTCCAAAATGCGTTAAAAATTCGTAGAAATTTGCATCGAAATTGTTTAAAGTTATCCTACAAATTTATGGAATATATTTCGAACAGGGCCTTTTAATAATTATTGCATTTTAAACCATTCCAGGGTGTCTAGCGTTTCTTCAAACAAAAATTCCAGGACTTTTCCAGCTTTTCCAGGACAAAAAAAATACATTTTTCCAGGTACTTTTTTACAGTAAAAAAAATACTTTCCACGAAACATAGTAGAAATTGTAGGTCTAGTGAAACTGAAAAAGTGTCATAGGCGAAACTTCTCATATGCCGCTAAAATCTGATTTTATAGAAAAAAAAAACGTTTTTTTTTTTGGACATTGTTCATTTTATCAAGATGAAATATCACGACGCTAAGATAGAAAATATTCAAAGTTTCTTTTTTTTTCCAGCTTTAAAAACAATTTAATGAAAGTTTTAAAATTCAATATTTTTTTATGTTTATAACAGAAAAGCGAGTTCAACACCCTGTGTAATGAGATTTTTTTTAGAACTGGTTGAAATTTGACTGAGTTATCGAATTTTAAGCTAATTTAGGTTTATTTTCAATAAAATAATAAAATCGTCAACAAATAAGTTGATTTTTTAACCAAATTGTTGAGTTTTCAACCTACAAAGATAAATTTTCAACTAAATGATCGAATTTTAAACAGAAAAGATTAACCTTCAACCAAAAACCGTTTCATTTCCAACGAAATAATTGAATTTTTTTGAAGACAGTTTAATTCTTAACAAAAAAGGTGAATTTTAAATACAAAAGGACGAATTTTCTGTCGCAATGGACGAATGTTCAACAAAACAGTTGAATTTTCAACCAAAATGGATGATTTTTTAACAAAATACTTGAAATTACAAAAATGAATTTCCAACCAGATAGTCTTGTTTTGAAAAAAAAAAATTAAACTTTAACCAAAAATAGTTGAATTTTCAAAACGAAATTTGGAATTTTCGACAAAAAGACGAATTCTCAACGAGTTGGTATTTCAACAACAACAAAAAACGAAATTTCAACAAAATAGTTAAATTTTCAACCAGAGTTGAATTTAAAAAAAAAAAAATTTTTTTAAACAGTTCAATTTTTAACCAAATAGTTTAACTTTTAACCTACAAAGATGAATTCTCAACCAAAACGACGAATTTTCAACAAGGAAAATTAATTTTCTACCGAAAAAGACAAATTTTCAACAAAATACATCAATTTGCAAACAAATAATTTAATTTTCAACTAAAAATGATTAATTTTCAGTGAAACAAATTTCAAATAAATAGGTGAATTTTGAACCAGAGATGAATAATACAGATTTTTTTAGCCAAGAGAGGAAAAAATGTCAAAGAAATTGTTGAACATTCAAGCAAAAGAAAGTATATTTTCAACTCGAAAGTACGTATTTTCAACAAAAAAGTTAATTTTTAACCAAAAAATTTCAGTTTTAATCAAAAGAGAGAAAATTTCCACCAACAGGATTAGTTTTCTACCGATAAAGAACAATTGTTGACTTAAAAAGATTAATTTTCCGCAACGAAAATGGAAAAGTTACATTTGTAGGTTAAAAAATTAATTTTAATGAAAAAAAAAATAATTTTCAGCAAAATATTTAAATTTTCAATCAAAGAGATCAACCCTCAAACAAATTTTTATCAAAGTGGTTCGAGTTTTACCTAAGTAATTGAATTTTCAATTTAAAAAATATCAATTTTCAGCCAAAAATGAAATAGTTACGCTTTTAGTTAAAAAATTATTTTTCAACCAAAAAAAGGCATTTTTAACCAAAAAGATCAATTTTCAATAATGACAAAATTATTTTTTAATGAAGTGTTTCAACCTTCACCCAAATAATTGAATTTTCTACCAAAAAATATGAATTCTCAACGAATAATGTAATAGTAGATATTTCAAATAAAAAGTATGAATTTTTAATGAAATTGTTGAATTTGCAACCAAATAATAAAATTCTTCGCTAAAATTACAGTTGTCAGAATGATGCAAATGCAAAAGAAGAAACAAAAATACAACACAAATAAATTACTAACAAGAACATTCCATCAGGGTAGTCCCAAACTTCATTTTCTTTTTTTCGTTCAGCAGAGAAAAAGTTTAAAAAATTATTTTTTCTTCAAACGAACAAAAATTTCAGAACCATGAGCAAAATTCAAGGACTTTTCCAGGTATTCAAGGATTTCCAGGACACTAGACACCCTGCAATTCTCACTCATATTATTGTCATAACCTTTTAAAAAATCTGGAATTATATTCATATTATTTTTATTAATAAAAAAATTAATTCGCAAAGTACTAAAATAATTATTAAGACTTTCAAGTAGGTTCAAATAAAAAAAAACTGAAGTCATTTTTTTCAAAATTCTAGGACTTCCAGGTTTTCCAGAAATATTTCAAAATTCTATGACTTTTCCAAATCTTTCAGGTTTTGTAGAAAACCCGATTTTTCACTGAGTTGAATTGAAACCAATTAATAATTAATCGATTTAATACAATATTAGAAAGGGGTCGTCCATATATTACGTAACGCTTTTTTCGACCATTTTTA
>CAKNYM010053354.1:118032-232977 GCA_932195095.1 Andricus curvator | reverse complement strand
ATAAAGAATCATTGTTATTCAATTTAATATTGCAATTAAAAAAAAATAAGCATCCTCTCGAAAAAATTTCCTGAGTTCAAAAAAAAATCCCTGACATTTCCAGGTTTTTCCAGGTATATAAAAATTCCCTGACAATTCCAGGTTTTCCAGGTTTTCCAGGTAGGGTAGACACCCTGCCCATTGTAACAGGACAATAACAGCCCCTTTTGAAAACCCTCCACCCCTAAAAGTATTACGTAATATATGGACGACCCCTAACCAGAAGTTCAACTTTCTTCAAAAACTGACCTTTGATAGTTTCGACGAAATACATGCTTTCATCCTTCATGTTGGCCACTAGTTCGTTGGTGACAAGCACGTGGATTCCTTGTGGGCCAAGCAAAAGAATGGAATGTAATCTCTCTGGAGCCAAATTCAGTGTTTTTAGTAATTTGCTGGTGAGAGAGGCACTGGTAAGACTTTCCAGGTACACGACTCTCCAAATAGAACTGTTCCCCTCAATTGAAAAGTAGAGAGTCAACTTGGGCGCAGGGGCCTTCGCGTGCAAAGCATTGTATAGTCTGATTCCATCAGCCAGGCCGCAAATTTGGATCAAGTCATCTCGAGATAGTCGCAAAATATCCGAAGCCGAGAAACTTGAGAATGTGGACTCAAAGGCATGAAAACGCGCTGCTCGCAACCAGGCAGTCGTTTGCGAGGCATTTGCGTCTGATGGTAAATCTGAAGGGTAGGGGACAACCTGAAATTGAGGAAATTCGATTATAAATTAAGTTATATTTATCATTAAAAACTGGAAGAAGATCCAAATTTAAAGGCTTAACAAAGAATTCTAATTGGATTTAAGGGAAATCTGACTGAAAATCCAAAACTAACATTTGCATCAGTGCAAGACTGATCAGGTAAAATTGCCTCTGGAGATGGAAGAGCTGGTGCTGCACCGATGTCTTCTTTCACGATTTCTGGAGTAGGTACACTTGGAAGAATACCAGTAGTAGGGACAGAAAGTGTCAGTGGAGCTGCAACTGGCGAAGAGCTACCGCTGATTGTAGTTCGGCTTTGCGGCGATCTGCAACGAAAAAAAATACAAATAAAAAACATAATAAGAAACCTCACAGCCATTTTATTAAATAAGTACAAATTGCAAAACGTTCTTTATTTTGAGGAAACTCTCTGATAAAACACGTTGGGTAATTGCAACATTGTTTAAAGTATATTAATCAGAGTAATAATTTCTTTCACGATATGAATGACAAATATTGTGATTCTTTTAATTGATAACAAAAAAAAAGTTAAGGTTGATAAAAATGAAGGCTGTCTGAACAATAAAGTAATTGCGCATCATCTAGAGATATAAACTAGTTTTAAACCCGATCTTCAAAAGTACAAACATCCACTAAATAATCATGTTTATCGCCGGTCGTTTAATCCCATCTTACCCCTCTATAATTATCTCGAGCCAATGGTATCATAACAAATTTTTTAAAGATGGTTCGAGATTACACAGGATGCTCAAAATGTATTATTATTGGTGACATCACGGGGTATAGTTGAAATTGGATATTACCAGCTATTAAATTATTCACGTAACAAGTGGCTTCGATGTGATCAGAACCAAGGTACAATAAAACCTCGAACTGGTGTAAACCGAACTATTGAGCGTTAACGCGGCAGGTTTTAAATCTTTTTATGGCTGTATTGCTAAATCGACCTCAGGCTTCAGTACTAGTAATAGTTGAGTAATGAGTATACACATTTACAATTACGTTATTACAATTTAGTCAAGAACTATGTTGCAAGATTCTATTCCATCCCATTAAGAACTGCAAGAAACATGACTCATGACATTCGAGACTGATTTATAATTATGAATCTTGAAATTAAAAACAAAATTGGAATATAAGTTCCATCTGAGACGGTTTAGCAGCCCTAGCAAATTTCCTTCTATTCCTAATTTAAAAACTCAATTCCCATCATTATATAAAAGAATGAATAAAAGAGTAAACAAGAGTTAGAAACTTGCAAGAAAGTAGTCAATCTAGTTCCAGAAGAAGAAACCTGCTTACGCAAGAATCTTGACCCCTCTTTAAGTTTAATCATTCAGTGCGTGCTGCAAACGTTCAACATCTGTCAAAGGATATATATCATTTGTTTTCGTTTAATTCTTACATGGAGATCTTCTTCAAATGAAACGTGCACTTGGGCGAGACCTTGGCGCCAATTCTCTTGGTACTGGTATGGTTTCTTCTCAAAGTGAGGCTCACCAGCCCTCCACGACAGACTGTGCCGAATCCACAACGAGTTTCCGGTAGAGCATGAACAAATCTAGCAACTAACTCAATTCCAGTGAGATTTCTGCCAACCGTAACCTCGTGTTCCAGCAGATAAACAGATAAACCATGTGCTCCTCTTCCAGGTGATGCTCTCACAGACCAGCAGCTCTTTAAATTCCAATTCGAATTTTTTACCATCTCGAGTCTTTTTTTTTATCGAAAACTCTTCACCTTCTTTAAAATTCAAAATTCATCCGAGAGAAGCTAACATCCTTCTGATGTTGATAGAATTTAATTTTTTCCTTAATTCCTTTTACGCCATTACTTGATTCGTACCCCAATTTTTCTTAGATCCATCATCCTTACGAGTTCTATCATCTCAGTCTCTCTCTCTCAGTCTGTCAATTAAGAATAATTCTAAAGGTTAGCCTGCAAGACCCAGATGGTTCATCAAGAAAGTATAATACCCAGTACTTGTCTTCTTAATTAATTTGAACCAGTTTCAAATCTTTCAAAACTATTTCCACGTTTCGAGATCCTTTTGCTATCAGGCAGTGAATAACAATCGTTTCGCCCAGATGTGGACCTCAAGATTCAAGCTATGAATCAATCATCCTTTCAGGTGTAATCACAGGTAACTAGAAGCCAATCAGAGATCGAAAAGAGACCGACTAAGATCTCAACTAGCTGCTGTCAGTTTGGTTCGGTTCGAGCCAGATTCTTTTGAACTTCGTCGTGACAATTCGAACGTCCGTTCTTAACTGGATATCTCCAGTCCTTACCGTGCAAGAAGCTGGCTTCGAAATTTTATTTATTACTTTTCGTTCCCTTATCCCCTCGAGTTTTCTCGTCGTGACTTGGATCTGGATAATACCAGGCCAGGTTAACAAAGATCTCCCCTCCTCGATATCTCCTTCAAAGATTATTTTCTTTTTATTGCCATTTTGATACTTTTTAACACCGGAAATTCCCGGATTATTAGTCTTCGTCAGCCAAGTTTCCGAAATCGACCAATCATCTCTACCAGGAGGCTTTCCAGCATCTTTCTTTTGAAGGACATCAATATACCAGTTATCTATCTTAAAACTTCGATTTCAATCCTTGAAACGAAAAAAGTAGTCCTATTGACTGTCACGTTGCACGTGGAACGTTTTGAACCTCGGTGATAATCTCAGGCTGAGTGTAACCGCCCTGGCATCAGCTTGTTGGCGGCCAGGCTACTCGTCATCTGAGGAGGTGATCCTGTCTCGAGAGGAGAATCTCACTGGCCTGAATTTTTCGAAGTAAAACATTTTCAATCTTGGGTCGAGGAATGATGAATTTTCTTGATAATGATTGACTGAGATTTGGAGCCAGAAGACTCGAGAAGCCGCGCGAGACCATTCCAGTGGCGATGTTGATACCTTGGAGAACAACTACGTCGTCCCAATCGATCCGTTCACTCACAACTACGATAAACTTGAATGAATATAATAAGATTTTAAACTTTCACTCTGAAAAACAAGCTCGTCGGCCAGAATCAGGAAATCTTGAATATTTCTTGACAAAATCACACTTGCAAAATCGTGCTGTCAATTCAAATACCACACTTGCTTTCGAAGTATTTGTTATCGACCTCTACGAGGACAAACTGCACTCGTTAGTCTATTTATAAAACCCGATCCTAGCGGTAGATCATGTCTGTAATGATTTTTTCTTTGGTTTAATCTTCAGTTTCCAGAATTGCACTTTTGATCGAGGAAATTGTTTATAAACTCGGATACCAACAGCACTCGTAACAATTTAAAGGAAAAACTTGGCTTCGGAAACAAAAAGGACGAGTTTAATTCAAAAGAGAATGCTCAAAATATAAATCCAAAAAGGAAATGTAAATGAGAAGTGAAAATTGCAAGTAAATCAGGGGAAATTAAGATAGCAAAGGATAGGCCGAAGGGTACGACGACACGACGTGCAGAACGTCCGATGGTCTGAATTTTATTGTAGTGCAGTGAGCTCTGGGACTCCGAGTCTCGATTTGCAGGCATCGTTGTCGGCTCCTCGTTGCTAGCTTGTGCCGGTTCAAGCCAGTTTCGTCCCCACGGCGAACACCGGCACCCTCTCTGCCTTCGCAATCTCTTCCGCTAACACACCTCTCTCCACCGCCATGTGCTCCAACCTCCTCCTCCACGAGATGCGAAACTGGTGCTCGCGGAAAATTGACAACGTCGGACGATGCTATAACAGGACGGTTCTGCTCCTTCCCTCGCAAGCTTGCATATAGAACCCTTTCTCTCTTACTGCATTCGTCTCTATTTCTGGCCATGCTTCTGTCCCACTCACTCAGCTGAACAGAAAGCCCAATCTCGGTAACCTTCTCTAGGGCAATACCCTACACTAGCAAAGTGTATAAGCAAGTTCTGCATTTCTTTGGCGCTGGGTTGGCTTTTATTTGGGACAATCTTTATATCGTTGAGGTAGGACGTAGACTCGGACGTAGGTCGTTCGAAATGGGGGAACCCCTTTCAGTGTGGAGTTTGGACTAGGTTTGTTTGCATAGTCAATAGGAACCGGCTTCCCTTCAACTCGGGTAGGGCCTATTGCGTCAGCACATCGTCAAATCGATTTTCTACGAATCTACGGAATATGTTCGTTTTAACCGAAAAAGAGCCGATTTAGACATTTCTTTTCAATTTCCAATTTTATTTTTTTACATTCTCATCAGAGAAGGTATCGAATTTGACCCCCCTCCGTTTTTGTCAAATGTCAACGTTTTGAGACATTCTGAACCCAAAAAACCGGTTTTCGCGAATGTGTCTGCCTGTCTGCATGTGTGAATGTAGGTGTGTATGTATGTATGCATGCATGTATGTAAAGAGGGTGGTTCTTATTTATACTAGACGGATTTTTTTTTTCGAATTTCTCTGCTCTCGCCCCCCAGTTTTGTTCGAATGCCCGAAAAAAATCTCCAAATTTGAGCAAAATTGGTTAATATTTCGGGGTGCCGCAAAGACCATGAAACAAATTTAAATTTTGTAAGCATCCACGAGTATTCATAATAAACAAATTAGTACTGAAAAATATTAAAATTTGTCGAAAATTTAGTGATATCAAATGTTTCTCCTGCTTTTTTTAGGTAAAATATATGCTTGAATAAATACGTATTATTTAAATGATTGTAAAATTATTTAAACAAATTATTTTATTGTTATTATTGATTAAGTAACTCATAAAGTCTAGAAAATACGTTCATTTCGCGAGTTAACTGAAAAAAAAACAAATATTTAAACAAATGATATTGCGATGAGAATGTGCCCGCCCGGCGGGCAGATGTTTTTATTCTAAGATTACTCCTTTTTTAAAAGTTTCATAAAAGAAAATTTGCAAAAAATACAAAATAGAAAAATAAAATCGAAATTTTCATGCAAACAACGTAAGCATCCAATAAAAAAATATGTGAAAAGTTTGGCCCTATGAAGAAGTTCTAGAAATAGTGTATTATGCGCCAAGGGGGTGAAGCGAGACTTTTTCAACCAGAGTATGTTTTCAGGACGATCCGCAGGCGAGTGCATGAACGCGAGTTGAAGAAAAAAATGTCATACAAAATGGGGAAAAAAATACAAAATGAAGAAAATTAAATTCACCTCTGACGTCACTTTTTACACGTGGTATGCAAAATACGTTACTCTATTATCATATCTTGCATCGTTCGCGAAAAAAATTCAAAAATTCGTTTTATCGAAGAAACTTCTCCTCGACACAAAAATAACTTGACTCACATAATACTTGGAGGATGTTTTTCTCATGTAATCACAAGTTTAAAAGTAGCATGTCAAAATTGTTTAAAAAATGAGTTTTTTTAGAAATTCGACTTTTCAAGTTTTTAAAATTGAATGACAGATAATCATGTCGAATTTCTTAAAACAACAAAATTATTATTTTTTCTTTTTTCATCTATTTTGGTATATCAAAAAGAAATTCCACAAGTTTTTTAAGGGCAAATCAATTTTTTTACCAGAAAAATCGAATTTCTGAATTTTTTACGTACCTATATCCGCTGTTTGAAATAAAAATTTGAAAATTCGATTTATAAAGAAAAATTCTCTTGGCCAAAGAAACGGTTTGACCCTTATAAAACTTGCAAGATTCCTTTCTGATAGGTCTATCGCAAAACAAAACAAAAAATAATAAAATAAAAAGGATTTGTTTTGTGAAAACCCACTTTTCAAGTTTCCAAAAAAAAGTCGATTTTCTCGAAAAACCCCAACTTTTTCATATTTGCCAAGTTTTTCTTTTGAAAGTGCCGATATCAGAATGAAATCTTGTACTTTTTATTCCGGCCAAACCATTATACCGCCCAGAAAAATTAAATTTCGGAATTTTCATCAGGATTGAAGGTATCCTAAATAAGTAAAAGATCCTTTCTGTAGAACAGATTTGAAGAATCAAACATTTTTCCTAACATTCTTTCGTATCTTACGTTTCAAACAAGAATACGAATATTCAATTTATGAAAAAAAAAATCCGTCCATTAAATGGTTTACACCCGCATAAATCTTAGAAGATATTTTCGATTAATGAATAAAAATTTAAATAAAAATCCAAATTTTTCTAACTTAAAGAAAAGCACAGCCAGTGTTTTCTACGCTTCCGGTTTTCAAATTTAATACAATCGAGCCCTTCAGCTTCTATAACTATGTACAAAATTGTTGCATTTATTAATGTTTGCAATTTCAGCATTTTTTTAAATGCTTCCAAATTAGAAACGATTAACATTTTCTCCCAATTTGATCTTAGGTTAGGTAGACTTTGTGGTTCATGGGTTCTTCACGATCACATATAGTTTAAGGCAATCGATCCGTTTCGTTCCTCTAGATACGCATTTCTATACTCGTGATATTCTGGGAGTAAATTCGAAGGGGTGGTGCTATCGAAGTCTTAGAATGGGAAAGTATTGATCCTAGAAGACTATGTAATTACCGAACGTTTGAAGCCAAAAACATTCTTTCAAATGCCACAAAAATCTTACAAACTACAAATCTTTCAGATAGTTTTTGAATTTTACATTACAAAATTGTATTGTAGTATTGTATTGTTATAGTAGAATAGTATTTTTATTGTATTGCAGTCAAGTTGGGACGATTGCACCAGTTGGTAGCCATTATCTAAATTCTTGGGACTGTACTTTTCTCTACAATGATCAATCATTTTACGACTAGTGGAAAACTTCTAAGAAGCCTTGATTCTACTTAATAATGTACATTTAAATAAAATATTTTTACATTAAACGCACCAAAATCTCCCTCAATTCATTGAAAGCAGTGGGTCACATGTAAATTTGATAATTTTCTGAAAATTCTTAAAACTAAACATTTACAACAAGAAAACTGTTTCACAAACGCTTACATTTTCAGAACGCACGTAATAGTTCTTATGTAAAAGTTGATAGTTGGGTATTTTTACTTACTACTCGATACAAAAAATTCAGTTTGTTTTTCCCTCAGCAAGCGTAACAAAAAAACACAATTTATTCATATTTTTCTTAATTTTCAGAATAAAAATATGTACCAAGTTAATCTGGTCAGTGTTCTATTTGTGCAGAATACAGAAAAAGTGACATTAATTAAAGATTTCGGTCGCATGAATCGTTCAAGGATTTCACAATGTTATTTGAAAACATATTTCTCTTATTATAAAACTTTTTATGCAATTACTTTGCACAAATTGATTTTCTTGACTATTTGTTTTTATAAAAAGCAGTTTTTTAAAGAACATAATTCTTTTGAGGCCTTCTTGTGCAATTTTGTTGCACATTTTTTCTTAAGTTTATGTTGGTTTAAAAATGTACTTTCAAATATTAATCCTTAAATTGAAGTCAGATTAACTTGGTACGTACTTTTTATTCCCAAAGTTAAGAAAAGTACAAATAAATTGGGTTTTTGTTGCACTTCTGAGGGGAAAATAACCGAATTTTTTTGAAACGAGTAGTAACTGAAAATACTTATATAAAAATAACACAATTTCAAAACCACGATTCAAAACCATCAACTTCCAATCTCAAAACCGGCTGGATCCACCTTCGTCTCGTTTGCAACGTTTAAAGCCAGCTACATCCAGAAAGATTATTCACGGTCTGCCTCAACCGACTTCAGATTAAAGGTCATAAATGAACTAAAAAGTGATGTGTTTAAAGACTTTTGTTTAAAATAACCGATTTTCGGTGAAAAAAGTTTACATAACCTTAAAGTGTTCCAAAAATTGTAAATCTTCTATAAAATTCACTGTTTGTTTTTAAAATAACAGATTTCCGGTGAAAATCGTTAACAGAATGTTACACTTTTCCAAAATTGTAAATCTTCTTTGAAATCAATATCGAGATTTCTGGCGAAAACCACTAGCTTAAAACCTAAACTGAAAAAAAATTATTTTCCTTAAAATCTAATAATTTTTTACTAAAAATACCGATTTCCGGTGGGGAAACATCAACATCACCTAAAATCGTTACTAAGTTCTGAATCTTCTTTGAAATGTTTGAAATATAATTTATTTTAAACAAAGTCATTGGATTTAAATCTAATGATTTTCGCGAAAAAATACCAATTTCAGATGAAACACGCCAACATAATCTAAAGTTGTTGAAAAATGGTACACATTCTTTGAAATCTAATAATTTTTGTATTAAAAATACCAATAATTCCCAACGAAAAACACTAACATAACGTAACAGAAAATTATTGAGAATTGTAAATCTTGTTCAAAATCTAATGATTTTTCTGCAAAATAACAGATTTTCAAAAAAAAACCTGTGGGACAAACTTTAAAGTGATTTTAAAAATCCTAAACTCTAAAATATTGAACTCTACTCTTAATTTTTATCTTTGTCAACTCAGTATAAGTAACATCTGTGAATTTGAAATTTTACAAAAATAGTGCTATTATTATTTTATAATTTTTCGTTTTAAATTTGTAGTTTGGAACAGGTGCGTAACAAGACACTTTGCATACTTTTTTATTTATAATTTCTAAACGAAATATTCCAAAATTTTGAAACTTTATTAAATTGTGCATCGATATAATTATAATACTTTACTGAGATAATTTCAGAAACAAGTTATTATTCAAAGAAAAAGTAGAAAATGATTGGGAATCAAAGTGGCAGTGACAAAATACATGTTCCAAAAATATATGCATCTTATAAAATAAATCGTTTTATGAATGTTTTCTCATATGACTCTATTATTATCATGATCATTATCATTATATTATCATTATCACTGTCCTCATTCTTATAATTAAAAGTACGTCTTAAATGTGAATTAAATTAGTAAGTTAATGTGCCCACTATTACGCTTATTTATTGATAAAAATAAATGAAATGATGCTTGAATGTTACTGGGGCACTCAAAAACTTTAGTCACGGCACTCGAGCTGTTTACGCTTGACTGAGCACATCTTCTCTTTCGGCCTTGCGCTCCCCGCATCACCAATTTCCGAGACCTCAAGTTCTAGCAATAGCGTAAACGGAGGGTGCTTGCCTCGGAAGTTGAGTATATGTGTATGCTGTTGATTGTGTATACAATTCTTTTTTGATCCACAGAAACTTACAGTTTACCCAACTGTCAGTTAAAGTTTCTCGAGCGTCAGCGATTCCCTCATGCCTTCTTTGTAAACCCACTAACATTTTTTACCGAGCCCTCGATCGCGCTTTCATATATTTTACAATTATATGCATTAAAATGTCAACTACAAAGTACAGTATTAATTACATTACAATTCGAAAGATATTACTATTAATTTGTTACACTTTCATGTTCGTGAATGACGTATAACCGAATTTCGTTTCACCCAACTTTAAATGAAACTTTATCAAAGCGTATATACACTCCACGTCCGATATAAGAACAGTTTCGGGGATGGCCTGCACTGGCCTTGATCCTTCATCGTAAGCCTCCAAACGTAAACAGTCAGGGCCGTGTGATCCATTTCCTAATATTACGCAAAATATGGATGTGAGTACACACGCACTGCCCTTTATCCCGCGCACTGCCCCTTTATCCCACGCTCCTGGTATTTCACGCATGAGTGGCAACCGCCCTTCTATTACGTGGAGTGTATATCCCAAGTTTACCCCACTGAGTTGGGTAAAGTTTTTCGAACTATTTTTCTCCGAGTAAACAAGAAATTAATTTTTTATTAATTGAATTTTTATAGTCGCATCAACTACCGGAGTCATTAGCGACTGTACTATAGGTTTAATTATGAACTGTAGGGTATCTGTGGAGTAGTATACCAAGGGACAGAAGCGAAGCTTTCTGAAAACATTGTATTCTTGTACAGCTTTTAGTAATTAAGGGGCCGTGCTTAAACTACGTCAAGTTTTTTTCGGAAATTTTAAACCACGTATCCTCCATGGTTAGGACCCGTAAGATTTGACCCACCCCCTCTCTAATTTAATTTCTGTCGACTACATTTTTTTCGTGAATTTATTTAGGGGTTATCCAAAATCAACGTAAGACGATTTGGGGAAAGGGAGGGGGTAATAAAATCTTACTATTTCTTATGAATTAACAAAGTAGTTCAACCTTTTGCAAAGTAGTTAAATTTTCAACCAAAAAAGATCAATTCTCAAAACCAAGAAAAGAATTTCATTTGAAATCAAAAACGAATTGAACGAACGAATTAAACGAAAAATACGAATTTTCAACAAAATAGTCGAATCCTCAACCTAAACAGATTCATTTTCAACCAAACAGTTGCATTTTTAATTAAAAAAATATTAAATTTCTACTAAAAAAGATGAATTTTTGAAATAAAAAAAGACGAATTTTCATCAAAAGTTGAAGTTTAAACCAAGGAAGACTTTTCAGTCAATAAAGAAAAAAAAATTTCCATCTAAAATATAGCATTTTTAAGCCAAAACAACGATCTTTCTACAAAAAAGTTTAACTATCATACTACACAACGTGTTTCGGACTACACGACATTTTAGGCCCTGGAGAAATTATAAAATTGTATGTTTGCAAAATTAAATACTTATTGTTATTAACACATTTTATTTTGTACAACTAATTTCAATAAGTTTCCCTAAAGTTTATAAAATCTTAATAGGGCTTTAGTAAGAAATGGGTTTAACCATGTACCCCCCCCCCCCCCATGTAAGATAGTATAGAAAAATTGTTGACCTACACCCCGACCAGAAAACTTTGCGTAATTTAGGCACGGCCTCTTACTTGAATAATGAGGATGTCTTGTTTAACATTTTGATTCAACCGAGGTCAGTGTGACCGCAAAACTTTATTTCAAAAATTCCCTGACGTTTTCCTGATTGTTCCCTGACTAGTTTTTAATTTTCTTTAACCAATAATGTTTAAAAACCAAAATTAGAATCTTTTAAAATTTTAAATAGCTACAGTTTTAAAATCGGTACTTTATTATTTTCCACGGTTATTTATAGTTTTTCTTATACAGGAATTCCCTGACTTTTCCGATTTTTGTTTAAATCTCTAACTTTCGCTGACAAAAAAATTCCCTGTAAGTCGTCATAGCATCTAACATATTTGAAACAAATAATGCCAGGTATTCCAATCAATAATTTTCTGTTTACTTATTGATTTGGACTGATATTGTATTTTCTTACATGTGTTTTTTTAATAAAGTGGAGAAAATTCTTGACTCACTGAAAAATTTATTCATGACCCTTGAAAAACAATTTTCTTTAATTGTCTCCAGATTTCGCTAAAAATGTTGCACACTATTTTTGAGTTCATAAATTGAATTTAAGAAAAAAATGTTAACTCAGTTCATTTTCACCGTAGCTTCAGAAGATTGTACCTTTGTACAACTAGAATAAAGTTATTTCAGACTTGTTTTTAAATAAAAGCGCACACGTGTTGCAAGAATTCGCATTATTTAAGTCGCTCAGTTCTTAGCCGAAAATCTCAAAATCTCGAATCAAATCTAAAATTATTTTCTCAAGTAATCAACAAAAAAAAAGAGATAAGTAGTTTCACTGAAACGAAAATTGACAGAATCGAATATCTTACCGCGTCGTGAATTTACTAAACCTAAAAATAAAGTTTATGATCAAAGAGAACTTTTAGAGTCACTTAAAAAATGAGAAATACTGACTTTTTATGTTAACAGAAGATACTAGCGGTCTAGTGATAATTTATATTCTCTACTCATTGTAAAATCTTAAGACTCAGATTGATGAGACTATTTAAAAAAGTTTCAACAAAGTCTGTCAACTGCCAAGGTCACGTGAGCAAAATGGTCCAGTCTAGATCTCTAGAATAATTCACGAATGTCACAAACCCATTTGAAGCCTAATGGACAACAGAAGGTCGACACGACACTCTAACTTATTTTTACATTAGTAGCCTTGGAAAGGCATTGTCATGATTGAGTAAACAACATTTGAAGATCTGGTTAATTGTAGTACCAGTTCTGGATAGATTAAGAAGGGTCTAAGAGTGTCTGTAGGATCAAAACATGCAATATAGTTCACAACGTTCATGGAGCAATTTACACTCTCTTGACAATAAAATTCTGTCAGTGCTGATTCATCTTCTACAAATAGATAATCAAATAATAAGACAGAAACCGGGGTTGACATATGATTGGAAGGCTTGAATCTTGAATTATTTTCAAACTTAAAATGCTTCTTGTTCTGGTTTAGATTCTTTGTAAAAAAGAAATCAATTTCAGTTTCCTCTTAATGGAATAACTTCCGAATTTGGCCAATTTACAATTTAAATTTTCTGTTATTTTGAAAAAAAAGAATAAGAGCTTCTAAAAAACAAAAGCGTACCAAGTACAGTTGAATATAATAATCCGGCAACAGAAAGAGGAATATAAATGCTTGGTTAAAACTTGTGGAAACCGGAAATGTCCAGGTGAACACACGCGCTCATATCTTGCGATTAAGTACGGAGTTCATAAACTAGTGTCAGGGTTAAAGAATTATTTTTCATGTCAAGCTGTCCTTCATAAATTTACGTTCGTTCAAAAGATCACTTATGGAAAGAAAACTCTGCAGTTTCAGTAATGATATTGAACATTATATTTCAAAAAGTTTAACCCATCAGTCAACAAGAATAAGTGATTTTAATTTCAAGGTAGAAAGCTACATTCGCATCATATAACTTTTGTGAATTTTGAATAATATTTGCATATGTATCAATTTTAATGAGACGGATCCAGAAAAAAATCCAAGTATCGACTAGATTTTTTAGGAATCAAAACTGTAAATTAGAATGACCTCGGCGAGAGCTGATGGCCAATTATGAAGACTTAGCTGGTATTGGTTAGGCCCGAGAAACGTGATTATTGTCGAATGTCACATAATTTAATTTATCTACGTATGCAAAACGTTTAAAATCTTGTTCGCTTGTGGCATGGCCAGTTAATACCAGATTGTTTAAACTGACACCAATTTACTTCTGCTAACAATGTCCACGACTATAATTAACACTCAGGCATCGTTTGACATTCCCACTTTGTTTCTTTGAGATTCTCAAATCGACTTTAAAGAGATATGATAATACAAAATTCAAAATCGAAACAAAATTATAGACAAGGAATATAAAATATTAATTGAAAAAAAAATGAAAATTAAAAAAACAAACAGTTGAGAGCACATCATGGTTTAGAGCACATCATGGTTTAGAGCAGAACTTATATAAAGATAATAAAATATCATATCAAACCATTTTTTAACATAATTACATACGTGTTCTTCAAAATAATTCTTCTGATAAGACATTCATTCAGATTATCTAAAGAAATAATTCAACGACCATAACTTCAATTCTTTTGTTTATAATTCTAACTATTCATCAGTTGCTTTGTAAAGAAAAAATATTAATGCAAACTATAAAAAAAAATTATAACAAGGACTTCATTTCTGAACTTTCCATCCAAATTAGAAAATCTAAACAAATTAACTGCTTCTATAAATTATGTATTACATGACATTAGACCATTCAAAGCTTCTTTTAAACAAAATGTGTAATTTATGAAGAATTTTTTCGACACATTAGTATTCAAATATAAAAAACTACACTTACACAACCAATGGTATTTTCTTTCTATAAAAATAATCTCATTATCGTGCATTGTATGATAACAGGTCATGGAAAGTTACTCAAACAGGTTTTATGTTCCAGTATGCACAAAAACAAATAGGAATATTACTGACAATAATGTAAATATAGTACTGAATCTAAATATAAATTTGTGAATGAATTTACTGTGTATAATTGAGATCAGGCTCCATTTAGCCTCACCATTTGAACTTGCTTTATGGCAAAATAGATTCCGTCGTTTGCACTTTGCACTTTCGCATTTAGTGTGAAATAGATGTGGTTCAATCGTTGATAAATTTGAAATGACAGTTGTGTGAAAGATCAGATAAAAATTCGCTTTGGCGAAGACTTGATGTGTGTCTCATTTCTAACCACTTACATTGCACGTTAAATAAATCAAGTGGATTGCATGAAAGCAGAATTAGATTTTAATGTTCAAGTTTCATTTTTCATTCTATAATTCTATATAATGTTTCGATTTAAGCGCAACTCTTCAATGTTTTTTTGTTTTATAAATAACACAGGTAAGCAGATAACAGTCACCGCAGTGCATACCTATTATCATTTAAAAAGGTGAATGTAAATAAAGGCTTATTAACATTTTATCAGTTGAACAAATAGTACAACTTTGTTTCTAATACATAGCCTATGCCTTAGAGGGGAGGAAGAATTTTTTTATCTGACAAGGAAAAACGAAAAACCACATTTTTGCAAAAACAGAAAGTAGTATAAAACACGAAGAACAATTTTCTCTCAAACTACCACAATAATAAAGACATTTTGGTGAAAGAACAATAAAAAAATCTGCCCGCTTCGCGGGCACATTCTCATCGCGCGCTTCGCGCGCGGCTCGCTTCGCTCGCAAGTTTGAGCGCGCCTAGGGCGCGCAACTGTTGGATCTCGCGCTTCGCGCTCGATTATGTATTCACCTCGCGCTACGCGCTCGGGCGTATCTACATCGCGCTTTACGCTCGGTTGCTCTAGATTTTTCAACTTCGTGTTCGACTTCGATGAAAAGAAAAAGTTTGTTTGCAAATATTATAAAATTATCAAAACCTCTACATATTAAGTGATTGTTAAATTTGTTTTTATTTTAGACTGAAAAGGAACTTCATTTACTCAAGGTTCTATCGACCTTAAGGAACACATTCTCATCCAGACACTCGCGCTTCGCGCTCGATATTTGATTTGAAAATCATTTGAACCTTGCGTTCCACGCTCGGTTCTGTGCATTTGATTTTTCTATTTTCAATGCTGTTTTTTGCGAATGAAACAAAAACTACGCGTCATATCAAAAAGTGAATGATAAGAAATTTGTAGATCTTTTTTGGGTGCACAATTTTGGTGGATTGATCTTTTCTCGTATCTTGCATAGTTTCACAGCAAAATGGAATTTTTGATTATTTTTTTGTGCAATCAAAATTTGAATTTTTTATTTTTCAAAAAATTCAAAAAGTTGTTATGAAAATATTATAGGGCGTTCAAAAAGCAACGTTTTTCTCCTCTTGACTTTTTTTCATATCGTGCGTTTTTCGGCTTAAAATGTACATTTTCGTTTGTTTTTTGGAATTTTGAAAATGCTATAACTCCAGTAATTTTTGTTTTATCACGAAAAGTCATTAGAATATTTTGTTCGTCATTTTGTGTACTACTAATAACCATACATAGAATTTTTAAATCTTAAAAAAAAGTGGTCTCAAAAATTTTCAAAATGTGCTCACTTTTTGAATTTTCATCCAAAATAGCTGGTTAACGAACTCGTTCTCTATTTTTCGGCCATAAAAAAGTTTGCCAAAGCTCAATCAAATCTGATCATTTTTTCGAAAGTTATCGTGGCTACAGACAGACAGACAGACAGACAGACTGACAGACAGACAGACAGACAGACAGACAGACAGACAGACTACAGACAGACAGACACCTTGGTAAAAACCGTTTTTTCTGGCTCAGGGGGTCTCAAAACGTGGAGATTTGATGAAAACCGACTATGTCAAATTTTACATAAAACCAATACCTTCTCATTAGAATGAGAATGTAAAAAACAATTCAAAAGAACTTGAGCATAATACTTCACGTGGTATTAATTATCTTAAGAAAAATTTCAGGAAAAAAGTTTGAAGTAAAAGTTGCTTAACTTGTTGGTTACATTCTTTTTGATTTTATGACAGCATGACACTGTATTATTTTGAGAAAAATCCCATTTTAACTGGTTTAATCCATATTTTAGTACAAATTTGGAAAATGACTCGTTAGAATACAGTGTCAAGGAACTTTTTAAAAGAACTTTTCTCGAGAAATAATTTTGTTCTGTAAAGATTTGTCGCACCTTGAGTCATTTTTTGCAAAAAAAAACGTAAAATTTCATTTTTCAGATAAAATATATCTCTCCTCTTGATGGCCCTGGCACACGATGAAATCTCATTCCAATTAAATGTATTCGCCATAATAGTACGCAAATTTAGAATAAAAAACGGTTCGGGTATTGGAGTACAGTCCTTTAAAATTTTCAGAAAACACGCTACCATTTTTTTAATTCAGAAGTTAAAAAAAAAATTTCACCTGATTTCGAAAGAAAACTAAAAGTTCTACCAGATTTAAGACGAAAATGTTAAATTTATTTATACCATTAAACCACTTCCCTTTCAGGGTAGGCGTGACACTACCCGATTCGGGTAGTGTTTCTAGGTTTTTCTTGTAGTTATAAATAACTACAAGTGTGGGCTCACCACACCCACGATGTGCCAACAGCACTCATGTCAGTATTCTTGAATGGTCACCCATCCAAGTACTAACCGCGTCCAACGCTGCTTAACTTCAGTGATCTGACGAGAACTGGGTTTTTCAGCGTGGTATGGCCGTTGGCCATATTGCATTATTATTATTTTCGTAATAACATTATTTAAAGAGAATTTTCGACAACTTTTTGATAGTATGCGTCAACAGCTTTATAAAATTCAAATATTCGCGGATTTGTCACAAAAATGTGTTGTATCAAATCGGTAAAATACATGTCTCGTTTTCTTTGAAAAACAATATATGTTATCGGCAACCGATTCTGCAAGATTAGAATGGACCACCTGCTCAATTTGAAATGGATTCGATTCACAAGGTTATGTAAATTAAAATTGTAAATAGAATTTTACTTTGTCAATTGAAAAAAGTTGAAAAAGATGACAAATTTCTAAAACAGGTGAAGCAGGTGACCAATTTACATAACAGGTAAAATAGGTAAAAAAAACTTGACTAAGTGACAACCTAAGTACGTCTTAACAAAAGAGGCATTAATATACCTAATAATAATTTGATAAGATAACTTACTGGTATTTTGGAACAATTGTTTTGTTCGACTTAGAGAGAATCAACAATGTTAGATAAAATCAAATCGGAAAATGAATGAAGATTTTATGAAACACATCTTCAGAAATATCAGAATTTACTTACATTGCTTCTGCTGGGGCGTATGGACTTCCAACGTTTTGAGTCACTGAACCAGGTGGTGATAAAGACTCCAATGGAATCTGAAAACGAAAAATTACATCATTTATAACTTGCTTTAAAATTTTCTTTCTAGTTTTAAATATTTTTTTGGGCTTTCTTCTTTTTAAAAATATATATTTTTTAATGAGGATCATCAAAACAATAATTCTATGAAAAAATATATAAGTATCTGTTAACTCAATAGAGCATTATTTTTATTTACATTTTGTTTTCAATCATTAGCAAAACTTGCATTTTATGTCATGCTTTATAGGTAAACAGTTGTTTATTACCTTATTAGAACAGGCATCATAGTACCTATTCTCCTTAAAATAGGAAAAAGGTAATTTTTTTCAAAAATAGGTGAAAAAAAAATGTTTATCAGTTAAATAAACATGTAAATCTATGTCGAAAATTTTCTTTAAAATGTCGTCTTATTATTTTAACTAATGCAGGTACTTAACTTTTTGTTCTTTATTCTAATTTGCTTTTTTACATTAATCTTTTTTTCTCAAAAATAGAAAAATCCATGTTTTTTACAAAAACGACACAAGATACAACAGCAGTCAGAAGAACAAAATCATTCCTCTTAGAAATCTAAAAAATAGTATGTTGATGCTTTTCTCTATCTCGCATATTTAACAAAATTTGTAATCAAATGTGAATAATAAGGATAGAAAGGTCTTGTTTTTGTTTTCAAAATAATACGATTTTATGATGTCATTCTAGGGTTAATAAGATATTTTTGTCAAAGAATGAAAAAAACAAAACAATTTAAGACAAATTGTGTATAAGTTAAAAAGGTGTTTTTAATTATCATCGAAAATAAACTTTCAGGGACGAAATTTAAGTTAAAGTTTTTTTACAACAGTATAGAAATTATTATTTAGAAAAAAATACAATTTTAACCAGTTTTCTTTATATTTTAGTGAAAATTTGGAACATAACGCGTTAGAAAAGTATCTAGAGACTTATTTTTAGAACCCTTGAGTACAAAAATTGACAAAAGAAAACGGATAGGGTTTTGGAATAAATTGTCTTTCAACATTTTCAAAAAAAACATCACCGTTTTATTAATTTATAAGTTTTTAAAAAAGAATTTTCCACCTGATTTAGAAAGAAAACTAAAAATTCTATCAGACGTAAGAAGGAAAAGTTAAATTCTTGCATTAGATTAAATAATACCACACTTTTAAGAATCTCTTTTTTTTTCTTTAAAAAACAACATATTTTGTCGGCAACTGATTCTCCGACACTAGCATGAACCGCAAACTGAATTGAAATGGATAAGGTCTCACAAGGTTTTTGTGAAATAAAATTTTTCTTCGTTAATTGAAAAAAGGTAAAAAAGTGACAAATTTCCAAAATAGGTGAAAAAGGCGAATAGGAGACAACCTGTGATGACTGTTAGTATTATCGTATGCACTTTAGCTTTATTCTAACATTAATACAATAATAATCAATTAGGCTAATTTTTTAAATTAACAATATGAAACTTTTAAGACTTTCAATATGGAATTGATGATTTTGAACGATTATATGATCTTTAATTACTAAAAATTGATGATTTAAATTTCAGATGATTAAACAAAATAAAAAATGTGCAATTATTTGCACTGTTAGCATAATTATGTTGCAAGGTGTAAGAGTGAAAGACAAATATGAACGAATAATATGGAAAAAGTACTTTGCTGTTAGGTTAGCTAATTCACAAAATTCTTGTTAAATTAAACATAAAAACTAGTACTGACGAGTAAAGGAAAAATTATCTTGAAACTCTCCTTTACTCATGTTTCATGTATGTTTGGGAATAATAAATATTCACCCTGAAAAGTAGGTGATTTAGAAGAATTGTGGAAAATGTTCTTTCTTTAGGAATATGAGAATAAATGAATTATAATTTACAAAATTATTAAATTCGAGGGCAAACGGTACTCTATTGACGTCAAACAGTACTCTCTTAAAATTTTGAAAGCTATCAAAATTCGCTATAAAACAAGCCTATGATAAAGTCATTTCGTCAATTTTTTAAGAATATATTGCAAACTTAGTGCAAATTTTAAAGTTTTCTTAAAATTTAAATCGACTGCTTCTTTTTGTATTTCGAGAAATTTAGGATGGTAACGTAGGAATCATGTAAGTATTACATGGCCTTAAAGCAACCTTTGCTGAAGCTTCAAATTTTCTTGTACCTCAATAAAAGTAAGATTTTTTTGATTAATTTCTATTGGCAGAGATACGAGGTTTTGATTTAAGTATCTAAAAGTACACAAAAAATGTAAAAAGCCACATCTTTTTTCAAAATTGATCGAAGTATTTAATAAAATTTTCGTCTTCGGCCTCAAATGGCTTAACTTTCAGATACGCCTTATTTTATTTACACTACACAAAGCCTATAGGTTTGATCTCTAGGTTTGCAACAGTTGAAAAAAAAAATTAATTAAATATTGAAATTAAAGATGTTAAAAAAATATTTTCAAATGCTTACGTCAGATAAAACTGTGCAGTCGTAGCTTGGTTGGTATTTTTCCTGCTCGTGGGGAGGTCTTCTCAAAATTTTATCACGGTCCTGTTTATGTTTTCGATCTGCTCCTTTCAGTTTGAAAACTTTGACCTGACAAGAAGCAGCGTGTAAACGAGATCCACCCGGTAGACGTGTTTCTACTTGAATTCTGAAAGGAACGCCTTTCTCACCACCATGTTTCTTTGGGGTGAATTCAGTGCTGATACAATTTATCTGCAAAGATATAAAGATCAAATTAAATTTTAGTATTGAAAGGCTGAATACGTTTGAAAGATATTTATCATTATAAGCGTTGTTGCCAAAAAAGTTGTGAAATTTGGACTATGATTATGTTTATCTGCATTTTCTGTACAGGAGGATTCACCATAGATTTCTTATGTGAAGAGTAAATGAAACTTTTTTAAAAGAACTTTAGCACCAACGTATTTAAGGAGATTATACACACGAAAGATTCATTTTCTATCAAAGAGTTGAATTAAAAAAATATATATTTGTCAAAAAAACGGTTGCATTTTCAACGAAATAGTTTAATTTTCAAGCCAAAAAGGCGAATTTTTTAAAAGATAATTCAATTATCACCCTAAAAAGTTGAATTTTCAACAAATAGGTCGTTGTCAACCAAATAGTTGGACTTTCAATCAAAAGAGACGAAGTTTCAATAAAATAGATGGATTTTCAACCAAATAGGTGAATCTGCAGCCAAATAGTTGAACATTCCATCAAAAGAGACGAATTTCCATCCAAATATTTGAATTTACAGCCAAATAGTTGAACTTCCAATCAAAAGAGACGACTTTTCAACACAAAATACTTGATTTTTTAACCAAATAGTTGAATTTTCAAGCAAAAAGACGAATTTTTTAGTAGACAGTTGAATTTGCTACCAAAAAAGATGACTTTTGAACAAAATAAGGTAATTTTCAACCAAATGGTCGAATTTTCAAATAAAAGAGATTAAACCTCAACCAAAAACCGTTGCATTTTCAACCAAACAGTTGAATTTTCAAACCAACAATACGAATTTTTTAAAAGACAGTTGAATTATCAGTCTGAAAAGCTGCATTTTCAACAAACAGATATTTTTGCACCAATTAGTTGGACTTTCAATCAAGAGAGACGAATTTTCTACAAAATAGATAAATTTTTAACCAAATAGTCAAATTATCATCCAAATAGTTGAATTTACAGTCAAATAATTAAACTTTTAATCAAAGAGACGAATTTTCAACAAAATACTTGAACTTTTAACCAAATAGTTGAATTTTCAAGCAAAAAGACGAATTTTTTAGTAGACAGTTGAATTTTATTACCAAAAAAGATGACTTTTGAACAAAATAAGGTAATTTTCAACCAAATGGTCGAAGTTTCAAATAAAAAAGATTAAACCTCAACAAAAAACAGTTCCATTTTCAACCAAATAGTTGAATTTTCAAGCCAAAAGCACGAAATTTAGCAGGCAGTTGAATTATCAGCCTAAACGGTTGAATTTTTAACAAATTTCAACAAAATAGGATAGATAAATTTTTAACCAAATAGTCGAATTTTCATCTAAATAGTTGAATTTTCATCCAAAAAAGATAACTTTTCTACCATGAAAGAGGAATTTTCAATCCAAATGATGAATTGTCTGTCCAAAAGGCGACTGTTCAACAAAATAGTTGAAGTTTCGACCAAAAAAGATGAACTTTTAAGAAAATAATTAAATTTTTAACATATCAGTCGTTATTTTTAATTCAAAAATGAACTTTCAACGAAAACTAGTTGTATTTTCTTATTATGTTCTATTAATTACGTTCGCATTTAAGCGAAAAAACGAGAAAAAGGCGAAGTTTCTTGAATACAGGGGAAAAAGAGAAATTCTTTAAAAAGGGGGAATAGGCGAAAGAGTGTGAATACTGTAATTAAATGTAAAATTTATCGATTTTACACGTTTTTGTCTTGAAAATGTCCAACTTTTAAAGCTTGCAATTTGAAAAAATAAAAACTTTGAATACGGATTAACGATATTAAACATTTTCAATTTGAAACGCTCTTAATTTAAAATTTTCTAAGCATAAAACTTTAATGAGATTTTATAAAATTTTTAATGTTCTCAATTGAAATGGTGCAATTGTTTCTAGTTTTGAATTTCAATTTTAAAAGCTTCATTGTGATTCAGATTGAAACTGAGTATAGCGATTTTCTGAGAAAAACGAAAAAAAAATCAATTAGTCACTTTGAAAAAAAAGTCGAAAAATTCGCACGATCCGAGCCCTGTTAATTTAAGAGATAAAAGATAAGATTTAGATTGTTTACCTTGATGTAAGCGCCAACTTCCTTGGTGGGATCCCACATAAACTCGACGCTGTTGTTGGAAGGTGAGGGTTGACAGACATCCACCATTCCATAACTGAGGGGAACATCTACTTCCAGAAGTCGTTCACCAGGTCTTGCTCGTTGCCAAGCAAGAATCTGTTCTCGCTCCGTGTATTGCAAGCGTCTTTCGTGGAAGCAAATGCGAATCGTTGACTGGAAAAAGAAAGTCGGATCTCCCTTCAGAGACAATGTTAGCTCCGTTTGGGAGTCTCACATCTTTCGAACGTAAACAACCAACGAGCTCACGCAGTATTCATTTAACTTTCAATTTTACACTCAACCCCAAATTTGTTTCATTCCCACTTTCCAATTAACTCTAAAAAATTAAAGCAAAAAATATAAATCAAATATCAACTTGCTTTTATGATTCAACAATAGCACAATCTTTATGCAACGGATACTTCTGGAGCTATAAGGTTGAAAGGAGAAAGATAATAAAGGAAGAAAATGTCGAATTTGATTTTATGTAATTTTCTGTCCACAATAATAATTAAATGTAAGCTTGAGCTCGGGTTAAACTACAAAAATATCACCGTTGTGTTTCACAAGATGTCGCAACCCAAACATGGATTCAGCTACAAAACTGATGATATAATTAAATTAGATGTAGAGCAATACCTTCAAAATTTTCCCACGATACGCTGACAAATCGCCGAGTTTCTTTAATTTGATTTCATACGATTGTCCTTGATTCAGGTAGGTTAGAGTTTCTTCGTTCACTTTGGTAGCAATGCTTGTTGCAGCTGCCAGCACGTACTGGAAACTGAAAATAAAAATAGCGTTAATCGAATTTTAAGGATTTTCTTGTTAAAGTTCTCAGTTTTTTCATATTTATTTCCAACGATTATTAAGGCATAAACCAAACCCCCGAGAAAATACGTTTTTCTTGGCCGTGGATTTCAGCCAGTGTATAATTTTGTTTAAAGCTTTTAAGACTATTTTTATTTTTCCGGTGTGCAAAGTTACTGATCTTTAAAGAGCACATGCGCGTCCATTGCGGCGATTCGCAAAATATGTCTCAAAAGCGCACATGCGCCACTATTATTCTCGCAGTCTGCTGGGTGTTTCAAATAATTATTTATATGAAAGATGTAGATCCAGGGTGTCTACTCAAATCCTGGAAAAAAATCTGACAATCCCATGTTTTTTCCAGGTATCTAAAGATTTGTCCAGGTATAATTTTTCAGAGTACGGAGCCATCCAAGTAGGGGAGACTACCCTGTAGTAGATACTGATCCTACAGTAGATAATCCTTAATTATAAGCACAAATATAAGTAAAATAGTCAATCACAATTTTAATATATTAAAACGTATGTGTCTTAACTATTGTATACCATTAAGCCATTTCCCTTTCGGGGTAGGCGTGACACTACCCGATTCGGGTAGTGTTTCTAGGTTGATAACTTGTAGTAAATAACTACAAGTGTCTTAACTATTGATTACATTAAATTATTTATTTAATATCCATGAGTATTTTTAATTAATGATTATCTACTGTAGGATCATTATCTACTGTAGGGTGGTTTCCCCTATTAAAATTTTTTTAAACAATCGACTCGGAATATGTATACATATTCGCGCATTTATTATAAATCATATTTTTCAGTCCTTGCAAATATCTAAATGTGTAAAAATAGTACTATTAACATGTAAAATACATTAACTTTTTTTTTAATTTGTGAAAGTAACTTTATTAATGGATAAGTGATTTCTTCTTTGTCAAATTATATTACAAGATATTCTTCAATACCTCATCACCATCAAATAATTAAATAAAAAAAATACTAAAAACATAATTAATCATTTCTTGAATATGTTCCTAAAGGAATAAAACATTGCATTTCCAACAAGATAGATGAATTTTCAACAAAATATATGAATTTTCCACCAATTAGTCGAATTTTCAAACTAAAAACGATCAAAATTTCAACCAAAAATAAAAACAAATTTTCAAAAAAATAGTTAACTTTTCAACCAAAGTGATGAATTTTGAAATAAAATTATCAATCTTCGACTGGAATAGTTGCATTTGAAACCAAAAAGATGATCTTTCTAATATTAAAGTAAATATTCAATCAAAAATGGGATAGTTAAATGTTAAAAAATTAATTTTTTACCGAAGAGATGATTTTTCAGCTAAAATGATGGAATATCCATCAGGATTAGTTACATTTTAAGTTTATAAATTAATTTTCAACTACAAAAAAATGTCAACCAAAGACATGCATTCTGAACGAAAAATATAATAGTTGATCATCCTAAAAAGAATTTAATTTAAATCAAAAACAGTTAAATTCTACCAAAGAAGACGAATCTTCAACAAAATAGTTTAAACCTGAACCAACACAGAATAATTTTCAACCAAGCAGTTGCATTTTTAATCAAAAAAGATGCATTTTGTACCAAAATATTTTAATTTTTAACCAAAACGATGAGTTTCATCTAAAAAATATAAATTTTCAACCAAAAATTAACAAAATTAATTTTCAATAAAAAGAAAAACCTTTTTTAACAAAATCGTTACATTTTTAACTGAACAATTACATTTTCAGAAAAAAAATTAATTTCTACAAAAAAAAAACGAATTTTCAATTCAAATAATGAATTTTCAACAACAAAAAATGAATTTTTAACAAGAGTTTAACTTTCAACCAAGTAGGTGAATTTTCAACTAAAAAAGATGAATTTTTTAATCAAAAACCAGTTGAATTCAACCAGAAAGGCGAAATTTTCAACTGATATAGATTTTTCAGTCAAGAAAAAAAATATCATAGCAAATTCTTTAAATCTCGCAAAATTTCAGGGCGATATCAATATTAAAAATAATTTACATACGTTTTTCTACTAAGGAAACAAATTCCCGGTAAAATAAAATAAACTCCCTCTCATTTCCCGGGTTTTCTGGTTCAGTGGACACTAAGAACTTGACCTATATTGCACGACTTAATCGCTCACTTACCGACAATCCTCGTTCGATTCGTATCCTTGCTGAGAGGACGACACGTGATTAGCAGAAGAGGATGTTGGAGGATACTCTTCGCCATTATTGTACAATAATTGATGAAGACTGGCAGAATTTTGTCCATTGTTGATATTTTCAGAATCCAATAGACCGACATTTCCGCTGCTAGCTGGAGTGACATTCACAGTTCTTTGTGAAACGTGGTTCAAGCTGAAATGAAAAACAATATTCATTTTAGACTGAATACGGTCAAAAGTAATATCGCAGGTTTCATAATCAGGCTACAATATTAATAGATTCATGCTACAACCTCATTATGTGCTCTATTCGCACTGATAACGCTGCATGAGTAAACAAATGTCTCCATAGAGTAAATGTAACGAGCAATGATAGAACTGATAAAATGACCTCGCTATGCTAAATAGAATTCAACGGCACTAAATTGATCGTTACTTGAAAAGACTTCTCTTCGCATTCTCCTTTTTATTGATGCCTAAACATCTTAAATATCTAGCCTTTTTATCTTAATTTAATCAAAAGAGATAAACTTAGAAAACTAAATAGAGTAAAAAAATTGCTGTATGATCTCACGCTTACAGTAGGCTATAAAATAAAGAGGGTGATGGGTTGAATTCCGGACGACTTCTCATAATGTTTTTTGGAATTTAACGAAGATTGAACAGCACAAAAAACAGAACTACAATCTCAAGTGGAAGCCAATCACATTCTCAAACACAATTTCAATTTCAAGTTCACGTTGAAACATCGACACAACATTGCATTCTAAAATAATTGTCAGGTCTGAACCGGTAACATTGAGTTGATACTAGTTTCATCATTGGGCCCACGTCTCTATTGGCTGTAGCGATAAGGGAGTTCTTTACACAGAGATATCGCAATAAAACATGAAAACAGAAGCTCTTGAATTAATTTTCGCACTTGTCAGTTGCGTCACGTGCTACAAGATCACCCAATTTTTACTTCTAAAGTTTTAATTACTTCTGTATATCTTGGGTGAAAAATTCGTCACAATTTATGTCTTTAACCAGTTTTCAAATTACGATTTTTGGTAATGTTTTTTAACTACCATCTATATATATCATTTTAAAAATCCACATGTTCTAATTTTCGAATCACTAGTGAAGATGAGTCTTAGAAACTCTGAAAGCCACGAGTTTACTGATACTACTTTCACTGAAGAGGTGCGACTTCGAGCTGATACAGTTCTTTCGAAGCGACTGTTTGAGCAATTCGAACTTTGTTAACCCGACGATAAACAAAGACTGAATTCCTTAGTGCCTTCAACTTCTGAAAGATGCGAGGTTATCTCATTTCACTTTGTTGGGGAGCTGCGCGGCATATTCCACTCATTATACCTTTTTATTTATTTATGTTAATTGTCTATTGTTTGCATACATTTTCAGCATCGGAAAATGTAACAGTAGATAATTTAGTTGCATTCATAGCAATTATTTATGAACATAGATAAGAAAGAAAATAGCCCAAGTTCAAAAACAATGTTTACCAACAAAATAGATTCCTGGTGTGATTTAATTTAGGAAATTTAAAGAAAAAGACAAGTGTGAGGTACCTCTTAATTATTTTCTTCTGCAGATTTTAGAGTCGGAAGCGGAGTACAAGAAAAAAGTTGAGACTGAATGGAATATCAAAAATAAGAGAAAGCCACATGAGTGTAAGCAGTTTTTATTTGAGAAAACTATGCAGAAGCTTTTTTACTTTTAGGAGTAAAAGTGGGAAAGAGAAATGAATGAAAATGTATTCGAACATTTTTTGTGCTTTTTAACACTTACTTAAGATTGTTGGGCTGGTTTTCAGGAGACAGTGCTTCCTGCTTTAAGACTGTGAGTGAAGGTAAAGCCAACAAAGCTTCGCTGCAACATCAAAATAAAGAAAATTTATTGTGGCTTCTTTTTAAAGGTTGCAGCGTTTCTGGACACATGACTATTACAAGTAAATGATAAAAAATTAAAAGTTAGTTACAATAGTAAACAAAAAATCCAAACAAAACCAAAACTCACACCATCAATGTTCTCTGACCATTAATATAAATTCTTTAAAAACCTTTAAGGTTAAGAATAGATAACTGAAGTGTTTGCTTTTGTTGACTGTGTGTTGTCAATAACACGGATTGGAAAAAGCCCCTCATTTAAGGATGTATTTTATACGCAACCTTAAAATTCAACAATTTGAAAACGGTTTATAAAATCGAAACAAATCGCTAAATTGTTGAATACAACAAACTTCAAAAGAGAAATCTGAGTTTACTTCAGAAAAATAAGAGGAATCTGTAATTGTTTAATTAATATTACTTCTATACAAGCATGTTAAAACAATTTTCTCCTGAACGGAAAAACACAATGCAACAAATAAATAATATCAAATGAACAATTATATACTCTACTATTTTTACAGTATATTTCTGTTTTGAACTTAGTGCTATTTAACAATGCCGTTTTTTTTTAAATCTGCAAACCGTTTTAAAGATTACTGAATTTTGTGGTTATGTGTAACTGGTAAACATCCTTAAAATAACTAAATTCAATTAAATTTGAAATTTTTTGAAATGATTTCTAGATTATCAATTATTTTTATGGCAAAATTACCTCGGTTTAACATGAAGCATTGTTTCAGACTAGAAAAATTGTCTAAAGACGTTTTATTGTCTATATAATTAAGTTAAATGATGCGTGCAACCAAGCACATGGACATCCCAGAATCATACAGAGTTCGTTCTATCACTGTCATCGCACCACTGACACGGGAGTTACTGGTTCAATGGTTCAATCTCATTTAATTCGAGGGCTCGGCCCACACGCATAAGTACCTTCAACAGACTAGACCTATTAAGTACAGGTCGCTATGCAATGTTTCACGAGAAATTTTTATCTCCAAAAGAATCTTTACACTTCAGAGGAACGAGATAAAAATCCGCAAAAAAAAGAGAGCAAAAATAGCATTGAGAAAATTCTAATAAGTCTTACATGAACCAGATGTAATCAACTTCGTCGCACTTTGTGGTTTGATATTCAAATTAACTAAAAGCTTCACTCCCCTACTATTTTCCTCACATTTTCCCATTTTAATTTACGAAAGAGCAAATAAAATGGACCATAAAACTTAGCTTTGCGTGCCACGAGTACTAAACACAACTTACTACAGACATAACCAGGCATTTTAACTGATAGCAGATGACATTTGCGAAGAAAAATCTATAATCACAATAATACCAAATTTCAAGATTTATCTCAAAGATGCACGTCATTTCGGAGAAGCAACGGACGTAGGACTGTTGCTTGCCAGGGAGGTTTTGTACATAGGATCAGGATTTAGACTAAACAAATGACGATCCAGCCTGGAGGTCCTGACTCCTGATGTACGACATACCATAGCCACAGTATGATCGAGTACTGAGTCGAGATTGTTAATCAGAAATTTTCTTTATATAAATAAATAGCTTTATATCAAGACTAACTTGGTTTAATTATTAGATTTATTACAAGATCAAGATAAAATCTAGGAGGAACGAACGAATATGTACTTAGATGAAAAGAGTTAGAAAATACAATTCGGGTCATATTTAAAATGATTTCTATATCTTCAAACCAAACTATTCAGCACAATTCTACGATTCTTGAATAGCAAGATAATCATCAACTTTTGAACCCAAGTCCTTTGATAATCTTCGAATGAATAAGACTATACTGAACTGGTATATACCAGTTGACGGCGCTTTATCACTCACACACGAATTCTCTGATAGTTGTAAGTATCTGCCCAAATACCGTCAATGTGAATTTACTGATTTAAACCTGGTTTAAAAATCAGAGGTTAATGCCTTTAACTATGCCTTCAACAGATACGCTGAAATAGTAGAATATTATTTGCAACATGAGAATACTCTCGAGTTAAACGGCCTTTTGTTAAACGATTACAAAGTTTCTCATGACAAACGTTTTTGGTTTCAATGAATGGGAAACGTTTAAACTTCTCTCGTTACCAGAAACAAATCAAAGTCTAGTGCATTAGAATATTAAAATAAAAACAAGGATAAGAGATTAGTCTATGCAAAAAGCACCGGTACTTTAACTTACGTCATTACATTGTTCAGAAATACTCATATTTTTTCTAATGATATAAAATCCGGTGTGAACTGGTCTCAAAACTAACTAATGGTAGTTTTGTGATATGTAAACTCAGGTAAAAAGCAGTGAACACCAGATCTAAGTTAAAAAATTTTATCTTACGTAAACAATACATACTTGCTTAACTCCAAACATCCTCTCTTCGCGTTAGAATTTTAGCTCGCAGAATGAAAAGAGGAAAATAAAAGAGTAGCTAAAAACTGATAAGAACCTGTTGTCATATTTTTCCTTCCTTCATCTTTAAAACAACTAATTATTCGAGTTTTTTATTGTACAAAATAACAGATCAAGGTTTGGACATGTTTATGCACTACTGTTTAAATAAGTTCCAGTTTACGATTATTTATTGACTGTTTAGAAACCTCAGTTCATTGCTAACACTTTATTCAGCAAGGTTAGCTTAAACCGGCGTGTACCAGTTGATATCATGCACGAGTACTACAATTACGTGGTTACTGTACTATTTGGAAAATTGATTTGATCCACAGTCCTCGTTTGCGTGTAACTCTGGTACAATTCTATTCCATTGCAATTTTTCAATTCATCAAATTTAAGGGTATTACGTCGCCCAAAATGAAAACTTCTTGCGTTTAGTGTATTTTGTAGAGTTACTACAGCCAAAGTGAAGATTTGATAAAGAGGTAAAGGGCCGTACTTAAATTACGTAACAGCTCAAGGGGGGGGGGGGGGGGCTGTAGAGGGCCGATAATCTGGTAACTACGAAATTCTTATGAGAAACAAATAGTCAATGTAGAAAAAAGGGTTTTGTAACCTATTAGGATGTCAATTAAGTCTTAAAAATATTAAGTCGTTCAAACCTCCCCTCCCATACGGATGGACGGGTACCCGACCGAAACTATACGAGTTTCTGCCCGAGGCTACAAAATCCTAAAAAGAACCAAGAATCAGCGATCAAGTTTGGACAACACACTCTTAAATGTGTCTATTCAAACTTAAAAAATAAAACAAATAAAAGAGAAAAGAAAAAAATGACAACCTCCGAATCCACTTCCTTCTTCTTTTCTCTTTGATGGTTGCCTTCTTTTTATTTCCTCTTTTTTTTATTTCATAACTTTGAATGGAGACATTTAAGAGTGTTTCAGAGCGTAATGTAAACGTTAGATACTTGTTTTTTTTTTTAATTTCCACGAATTTCATAGTTCAATTTAAGGAATTTAAATTTTGAATTGTTTTGAATTTAATTTCTTACAATTTTAAAGAACCCTCCTGTTTTGAATTATTCTTTAGTACGAGCTACTCATGAAATAAAGTAATTTAGTGAAAGAAAGAAACGTGAATAAAAAATATTACACGTGGTACGTGTAGCCTTGTATAATTCTGTAGAAATGTGGTTAGAGAAGTGATCTTGAGCTGCGTATCCTAGAAACTGCGTTCTCATTTGCATATTTAGTTTTATGGCAAGTTTCGCTGAAAAGGGAAAGTTATTTTCATCAAAAACTGTAATTTTTATACAATTTGAGCCACGAATTACCATTAAAATAATATCAAATTCCTTGATCCAATTCCTAGGACACACCTTCTAAAAACAGTTTAATCAGTGTCCACTGTTTAGATAGATTAGATAAATTCTCAACGTCTTAATAATACTGATATATTTGCTTTCCTCTAAAATTTAGAATTTTCTAACAGAGCAGAAAAACAAATTATTTATCTGGAAAGATTTTCTTTAAAGGTTTAAATGCATTCAAGTGGAGGTCTCGTTTCGAAATCTTTATATGCAGACTTCTTTATTGCTGATGAAGTAGTTACTTTACCACAATATTTGCAATGCAAAACTCAACTTAAAAAACTGTTAAACCAACATAATGGAAAACAAAAGCTACGTAAATATAATTTACTCCATGGAGACAATAAAAAGCTTTCATCTTCTGAGAGTTTGAAAGTCATATTTTTTATTATTTCTAGTAATACTACAGAGCGATTTTAATGTTATAGTGCATGAGGTTTGATGGCATATTCCACAAATTTACAACAGGATGTTGTATAATTCATAAATAAACCCATCATTTTTGTAAATAAGCCCCAATTTTACTGTCATTAGACGATCCCCTTCTTGAAAAACATGAACATTTGCAAAAAGTTACAGAAATTGTTACAAATGCCCTTTTTCTTTTAATTTCATAGATTCAAAAATAGATTACAAGAGTGATGGGTAAAAGATATTTTAAAACAGTTAATCAACGGAAAACTATTTTGAATAGTATTTTAACCAATTTTTGGCGCCAGTTTTGAGGAAAAAAGTAGTCTTTTTCTTGATACTATTTTTTGTTGGTCTACTAGTTTATGTATTAATACATGAACCGTTAGACCAACAATAAAAAAACATCGGGAAAAACTACTCATTGATTAAAATCATTCTAATTTATAAAAAAGAAAAAACTAACAGAAAATAGTTTTTTTTTCATATTCGTAACATTTTGTTGAACATTGATTTCCAGTCTTATGATGTAACTGTCAGTGAGAGAATAGTTTTGCCAGAAAAGTGTTCAACCGAAAGAGTGAGGTGAATTATGCAGATTCTATATCTGTTGCGACAGGAATAAATGATCTTCGCAAGACCTTTATAAAAACCAGTGAAAAATAAGAAATACAGTTACGTCGGTATGGTTTTGGCCAGATTAAATTCAATAATAAAAGATATTTTTCGTTTTTCCTCTACTGACCTAAATTCTTTATTAATCCAAATTGAGGCCTTGGATGGAAGAAGGGCACATAAGCCAAAATAGCGTTTCGAGAAAATTAAGGAGGACGTTTTTTTTTCAGTATAAGTACGTGAAAACTTGTACAATATATAAACTGTATTTTGCAATAGGCATAGTAACTTATCCTTTAAAGAATTCATACGCAAAATGATTACTTATTCACGTTCCTTTTTAAATATTACAGTTTAAAAAAATTTGGTTATATGCCCTTTTTCCATAAATGGAATAGTATCGTTAAAAAAGTTAATATATCGGTTTTTTTTATTGAAATAAGAAAATTTACAATGAGTTCACGTGTTTTTCAATCGTTTCCGCCCAACGCCGTTGGGCCTCATCAGCAAAAATAACATTTTACAATCTGAAGAACAAAGTTCTAGTAAAAGACATATAATTCACGGTTAATTACGTATATAATATAGAATGAATCAAAAATATAAGGATGTTTAAATACCTTAGTAACATAACATTTAGAGGGAAGTCAAATAAAAAACTTTTAAGATGTAATAAATGATGAGAACAAAAAATGTTATTCTAGAAAAGGGATTCTAAAAATTAGTCTCGAGATTAGGTCTATTGAACAAAATTATTTAATGTCGAATACAGCTTTATTTCCACCTTTCGATTCACATCACTCTTAACTCCATCTATACTCTCACTTGCTTGTTTCACTATCTCGCGGACACACCTTGACCATTATAATTATTTTTGAAGTTTGAAACAATCTTATGTACTTTTCCTTTCTTTTCTTTCCCATTTCATGTACACGATAATCGCTATTCTTCGAAAAATAAAAGGAAGCATCGAACGCGCGATTACTGAAACGTGTTGCGTCTTTTCAGGCGTGATTACCCTCAAGACGGTGTCTTCGGAATTGCTTTTTTCTCCCTCCGATGGCTGAATTGCTGGTACACATGTGTTTACTCGCGAACACTTTCCTTTCGATGTGGATGCGACCGGTTTTACTTTCTCGCACGGGAACTGTGCGCCGAGATGACAACGACTGACGTCCAGTTTCAACCGGATTAACACTCTCGGTCGAATCGCCCGCACGTATCAATCAAACTTGGGCTATGGAACCGTAGAGGGAAGATAGGTTGGAACCCTGCTTGTCACTTTATGCCCCGATAGTAAAATAAAACTCGTCCAATCGGAAACTGGCGAGAGAAGAAAGAAGGAATTGCATTGGAGACCGCTAATTAAACTCCAAAGTGCTCTAGAGTGAGAAAACTGGATTCAAAAGTGTCCCGGATCGCCTCTTTATTAAATTTCTAGTTCCTAAATTCGTTCAATCAGAAGAGTGTTATATTTTTTTTCTGTAAAAAGAAACCCTGGCTGTAATTTTAGAGGCGTTATCAAATGGTACCAGAAGTATCCCATGATAAGAAGTTCGTGCAGCTCAAAATTAAAAAAAATCAATGCGATATGGTATACCAGAGACCTGGGTATACCGACGAGTGACCTACCGTACCTACTTTATCAACAGTTGATGTTCAGGAGAAGCAGTGAGCAAATGAGTTCAAAAGTGTTACACAAAGTTGAGAATTTTAAGTACCGATGTTTTTCCACATTTTCGTCGAGTAAAAAAAAATTGTTAAAAAAATATCTACGTAAATTTATGCCACAGTCAATTTTGGAAGTTTAAAAACTTTACATGATAAAAAAAATGTAGATAAAGTTTCCTATCATTCTTATGAACTTTTAAACATTATATTGAACACCTGTCACCAAATTTGTTATATCTTGTAAATCGTGTCTCTTACTTTGGTATAAAACTCGAAAACGATGTGTTGATCACTCATGAAATCTTGTGTACAAGCCTTCATGATATCTTAAAATGTTGTTTGAACCTTGAGAAATCGTTGAAATTTATTTCAACGATTTGTGAATTCAAATTCATTCATTCATTATTAAATCTTTGAAATTATTTTAAAACGTCTTGAAATCTTTGTCAAATCTTTTGACATCTTTTAGAAATTTTCGAAATTTATTTATTTAGAGATCCATGGACATACAACCATTTATAACAGTAAATCTTTGTGAAATGTTTGAAATCATTGTGAACTCTTGGAAATCTTTCAACTCATTATTAAATCTTTTGGAATCTTTCAAATCTTTGTGAAATCTCTTGAAATCTATGACATTTATTTATTTAGTGATCCACGGGCGTACACCCTTTATTACAATAAATCTTTATAAAACGTTTGAAATCTTTGAAATTATTTTGAAATTTATTGAAATCTTTGTGAAATCTTTTGACAACATCTTTTTGAAATCTTTGAAATTTATTTATTTAGAGATCCACGGACATACAACCCTTTATTACAGTAAATCTTTGTAAAACTTTGAGATCTTTGTGAAATATTGGAAATCTTTCAAATCGTTGTTAAATATTTTGAAATCTTTGAAATTTATTTATTTAGTGATCCACGGACATATGTACTACCATTTATTACATACAGAAAATCTTTTTAAATCTTTGTGAAACTTTGAAATCTTTGTGAAATATTGTAAATCTTTCAAATCATTGTTAAATCTTTTGAAACCTTTGTGAAAGCTTTTGAAATCTTTGTGAAATCTTTCAAGTCATTGTTAAATATTTTGAAATCTGTAAACATTTTTTACCATTTTTTGAAATCTTTGAAATTTATTTATTTAGAGAACCACGGACATAAAACCCTTTATTACAGTAAATCTTTGTGAAATGTTTGAAATCTTTCTGAACACTTGGACATCTTTCAAATCATCCCTAAATCATTAAAATCTTTTTGAAATCTCTTGAAATCATTGAAATTTATTTATTTAGATTTTGAAATTAATTTATTGAGAGATCCGCGGACATAAAATCCTTCATTTCAATAAATCTTTGTTAAACTTGGAAATGTTCGTGAAATATTGAAAATCTTTCAAATAGTTGCTAAATCTTTTGATTTTTTTTTAAATCTTCAAACTCTTTGTGAAAGCTTTTGAAATCTTTGTGAAATCCTTCAAATCATTGTTAAATATTTGAAATATTTTGGAAATCTTTTGACAACTTTTTTAAATCTTTGAAATTTATTTATTTAGAGATCCACGGACATACTACCCTTTATTACAGTATATCTTTGTGAAATGTTTGAAGTCTTTGTGAAATCTTTTTAAATATTTCGTTGTTAAATCTTTGTGAAATCTTTCAAGTCATTGTTAAATTATTTGAAATGTTTGTGAAATCTTATGGCATCTTTTTGAAATTTATTTATTCAGAGATCCACGGACACCCTTTATTACAGTACATCTTTGTGAAATCTTTTTAAACCTTTGTAAAATTTTTAAATTTTTGTGAAACCTTGGAAATCTTTCAAATCATTGTTCAATCTTTTGAAATTGTTTGAAAACGTTGAACTCTTTGTGAAAGCTCTTTAAATCTTTTAAATAATTGTTAAATCTTTAAAATCTTGATGGAATCCTTTGAAATCCTTTTAAAAAAATTGAAAGTTATGTATTTAGAGATCCACGGACATACACCATTCATTACAGTAAATCTGAGTGAAATGTTTAAAATCTTTCAAATCATTGTTAAATCTTTCGAAATCTTTGTGAAACTTCGAAATCTTATAAAAATTGAAATCTTTGTAAAACCTTTTGAAATTTGTTGAAACCAACGTATTCTTCAAATCTAGTGTACACTCGAAGGTCGAGTGGTCAACCCCTTGCTCGAAAATGACGATTGAAAGTGTTAAAAACAGTCAATTTAAATTTTTTTCCAAAATCTCAAGGTTCAATATTTTCAAGCTTTTGGCAATAGCGAAATCCTTTCAAAAATTTTGAAATTTATTTATGTACTTGGAGATCCACAGACATACACCCTTCATTACTGAAAATCTGAGTGAAATGTTTAAAATATTTTAAATCATTGTTAAATATTTTGAAATCTTTGTGAAACTTCGAAATCTTAAAAAAAATTGAAATCTTTATAAAATCATTTGAAATTTTTTGAAACCAATGTAATCTTCAAATCGGGTATAAACTAAAAAGTCGAGTGATCAACCCCTTGCTCGAAAATGACGATTCAAAGTATTAAAGACAGTCAATTTAGATTTCTTTTTAAAATCTCAAGGTTCAATATTTTCTATCTTTTGGTAATGGCCCTTAAAATGGTTTGAAATGGAGATGAAGGACTTCCTACTTTCTGTCTCTCCAATTTTAGATATAGAATCAGCTATTTCTGAATGTTCGTAAATTAGTTTTCTCAAATATGAATGCTAAACTCTTAATGGAATGTATTAAAAAGTTGTCGATCCCACTTCACGGTTTCTCTTTTGTAGAAAAAAGCCTCATGAATTCGTTCATTCCAATATCGTTTCCATCCCTACAATTTTGCAATAAAATATCATAAAAAATATCCCGATCATTTTCCTGTTTTCAACATACCCGGTCCCACAAAATTTTCAAATTCAAGCTTTCAAACCTAAAGAATGTTAAAACTGACCGAAAATTGAAGCATTTACTGTAGACTGATTCTAAATTAAGAATGTTGTAATTGCAAATTAAAACCTTCAAAATTGTACAATTTTAAATTTAACATTCAAGATTGTATAATTTTCAATTGGATCAAGATTTTTTAAAAAAAACTTTAAATTAATCATTCTTGAAATATAATTTTTTTAGCCTTATACTGGGAAAGCTATCATTTAAATACTAATATATTTTTTGCAATTATAAAGTTAATGAACAAGAATTTCACAGTAGAACCAAATGCCGATTTAGGAGAAAAAATATCTAAAAAGAAACGAAATTTCATGAACCTTTGTACTTGCGGGTTTTCGAAGTCTCTCATTGTGAATCTGAAGTCAAAATTATAAAATTCATTATAGTAGTTGACGATGAGACATTTTTGTTCAAATTTCATGAAACTTTTTATTTAGGGATTACCACGGTTTCTAATGATGAATCTGAAGTCGAAATTCCAAAAACGAAAGAGGCAGATTTAATATTATTATTATTATTATTATTATTATTATTATTATACCATTAAGCCAAATCCCTTTCGGATTTAATATGGCGATTAAAAATTATATATGTTTTTCAAATGACATGAATTTTCGAATTTAGAGGTCTAAGAGGTTTCTGATTAATCTGAAGTTAAAATTACAAAAACTAAAATGGTTGTTGACAATTAGAAAATTTTGTTCAGTCACGAAACTTTCTATTTAGATTTAAATTAATTAAATATCAATACATATTGTAATTATTTGTTATTATTGAACAAAACATTTTATTATTATTAAAACATGACATTACATCAACTGCGATACATTTCAGAGCGAATGATACATTTAAAAAAAATAAATCACGCGCCTATTGACATTTCGAGAAATTTTTTCGCAAGTTAGCACGATGTATAATTTTTTTCTATATCTCCTGTATTCAGAAAATATTCACGAATAATTTTATTGCAGATTCAAAGCAGGGACTTTTAGGGAATTTTTTGTAGCTCAAATGAAAGGAAATACGAAAGGTTTCTCCTATATATAATTTTAAATTAATATAGGGTAAGTGTACCAGTCTCCGGACACGTATCAGTGGTTGGTCAGTCTCGTATATTTTATAGTGAGAATAGTGCTGTAAAATATAATCATAAAAAGTAAATAGATGTTTGTATTCTGGATACTTTCTAGTGACACGCAAGGGAAAAAAATGTACGCGTGCTGTTTCCTGTTTCAGAAACTAGAAAATTTTCATTTTGAAGTTATGACTTACTTTAGTTAAGTTTTGACTAAAATAGCTGCATTTCTCAAACGTGGGAGACTTCAAGTTTTTTTTAGAACTTAGAATTTTTTAGTTTACCCAGATATCGGACAGCCTGCCCGACCTCTAGTGTGAACTTCATTTTGGCAGTGATTCTTAAGTTGGACGATTAAGATAAGGAGTTAAATAAAACGAGTAATACGGTTTTTGAAATATAATTTATCATTTACTTGTTTTTAGATAAATGTATTTATAATATTTTAAATAGTAAGGAAGGTTCGTTTTTAAGAGTGATATTGTAATCACTAATTGTCTTGATATTCTAACCTCCCTAACCTGGAATATATTCAATTTTACATTTTTGTTAAATTTTTTCTATAATTTCACTTACTTGATTTAAAACGCATTTTGGATCAAACATTCTTACTTTTAGTATTTTAAAGTAGTGTATTATTGAGCCTATTTGCTTTAAATAGCAATTTGTGATACATAAAAATACTGTCCGACCACTAAAAATCTTGTCCAACCACCGCGGTGTTTTCTTAACTTTTTCCAGAAAACCTTTTTTTCTTTTAAAATAGAATTTGAATTGAAAATAAATAGCAGAAATAACTTCATAAATGAATATGGAGTCCAAAAACGTGAATCTTTCTTTGAAAAAAGTTAAAAATAAGTTCCTAAAACGATTTAAATATGAGGGTAATGCTATTTGTCCGACTACTGGTATGCTTACCCTATTTTGGTAAAGATTTTAGTTGAAATATTCAATATGAATATAAAAATATCGCATTCTGTATCTATTTGAATAAACAATTTAAAAACCTAATAATTTCAATTATTCAAGATGGTTTCAAACGTTTCTTTTCGGCACGAGTTTTATATCCATAAAATAAGATATATATATACAAATAATTATATAAATTATAAAATAATAATAATAATAATCTTATAAAATAAGAAAGTAGAAACTTAATTTTAAATTATGAAAAAAACTTTAATATAAAAATTTTAAGTTATAAAAATTACTTAAAATAGTTTCTCTGATTTCTCAAGAGTAAAACTAAATAGCTGATTATGTAATGTATTTTGAAGTTTTGACTTTCTCCTAAATTGGCATTTGGTCCCACGTGCATCTTCAATACTTTCTCGTATCGGGAAATTTTTTAATAAAAAAATGTATTTTCTTAATACTAGCAGTATATTTGTATGATAGCCTTATTTTTTATTTAGTAAACTTACATTGAATACTCAATTGTATGCACAAAAATTGTTTATTGATCCTAAGATTTTAAAGAAATATTAAATTGAACTGGCGTTTTCTTTTTTCTAAAGAACTTTGACCATCTTTTTTTTTTGCAAAAAGTTCCCTTTTTGCTTACTAAATATGATTTCAGAGTTAAAATTGAACAAATAATTTTCTTAAAGGCAAATGAAGGGTGTCACGGCATAATCATGTAAGTGCCATTTTTTTTTCAAAACACGTTTTATTGGTAAAGCACATCAACTTTATATATTTTTTTAGCATAATGGAATAGGGCCTTTAGTTTTTGAGTATCTCAAATTTTTAAACAAATTGTTTAAACATTTTAAAGATAAATGTTATTCTGGAATAATCATCTATTACTTTTTGGGCTATTAGTTTTCCAATAATTTTATGACAAAATCATGTTTTTGCAAGTTTTGAAAAAATTGTAATGCAAAATCGAATTTTATTTTATATTAACGATTTTATCAAATTAGTTTTTCATTTTGAGCCTTCTATTTGTCTCGTAACATGTTTCTGACCTTTCACTGATAAAACCATTTTTAAACAGAGATTTTTTTCATGTCACTCACATGGTAATGCACACAGACAAATTTTAATGATCATTTTCGCGGTAAGTATCCATTTTTACCAATATATTTTCCTACAGATCTATAAAGATTCATAAACTCTTGATAGTACTTTCTAATTTTTTTTTCTTTTTTAAATAATTCCAATTTTGAAAGCGTTTTTTGACTCTTCTGAAAAGAACTGACCGATAGCTTAATGTATTCTTTTCCCCTTTTTTAGTCTTAAACTAAGTAAAATGAATTTGTTGAAATTTTGGAAAATGAAAGAAAATACGTCTGTTAAAAAAAAAGCTTTTCTTACAGCCGTTGTTCAGACAGACAGAAGCGCCATCTGTCTTCAATGAGGATCTTCTGAAAAATTACTAAAAAACAAACTTCAACGGGCTAGACAGCACATTGGGGCCAAATCCGAAAAAGCTGGCCAAGACTATAAAACGTTCTCCAATCGAGTTGAAACTCACTACTCGGGTTTTTTTGGGGTCGGTGATTACAAACCTAAAGTCAAATTTTAGAAATTCAAATTGCGGATCCAATATGATCGGCGAGTATGCTAAAAAAAATGTTGATTCGCTTGAATCTTGGTAAAAGGGGGGTTTTGAGGTCGCTCGTGGCGACATACACAAAGCCAGGAGGACAGTTTTAGGCAGTTGGATTTTCAATTTTTTATTAAAGAGCATCGCAAACTACATCCAAGGATACGTGCGGACACACAACTCTTAGAACTATAAACGTTCTCTCTAGGTGTTTCTAACTTATAGCGTTTTTTCGCGTGATTTCCCATTAAATTAATTTGTTTATTCCTCTTTAATGGCTAATTAATATGATTTAAGATTTATATAGTGGTATTCTACTTATTTCCCGCAGACAGTTCTATTTTTAAAAATTGAAAACGACTAGTCAAGGAGAGTAAAGAAAAAATCAGAACAGAAGAAGAGAACAAAATACAAAACGGCTTTGGAGGAATAATGAAACTACTATATAAACAGTTGAAGGAAAGTAAAAGTACAGAGTTTGCTAGCATGAGAAACAGCAAAGGTGAAATGCTATATGATATAGACGGGATAGTAGACGCTTTAAAAGACTCTTTTAAAGAACTATTAGGAGGTGAAGATATAGGACAACAAAACTGCGACATAGAACATAATGCATTAGAAAACCCAATTGAAAAAGTCTGTGTCACTGAGGTCCGAGACATAATTAAGAACTTAAAAAACGGTAAGGCTGCTGGCATAGACAGTATTAGTGCTGAAATGCTCAAATACGGTGGCGAGTACATACCTCACAGGTTGTGCGAATTAATAAATTTATGTATCGAGACGGGGAAAGTCCCAGACGATTGGAAAAAAGCGATTATCGTACCAATATACAAAAGAAAGGGAGATAAAAACAACTGCAGTAATTACAGAGGTATCAGCCTACTAAGTACCGTAAGTAAAATATACTCAAAAATACTTATTCGTAGGGTAATGGAAATCACAGAAGAAAAAATATGGGAAGTCCAAAGTGGATTTATGCCAGGAAGATCATGTACAGATCAGATATTTAGCCTAAGACAGATCACAGAAAAAAGCTTGAGAGTAGGAAAGAAAGTTTTCTGTGCATTTATTGACCTAGAAAAAGCATTTGACACGGTAAATAGAAGTAAACTTTGGGAAGTTCTTAAAGAATACGGAGTAAATGGAGGGCTCCTGCAAGCAATAAAAACAATATACACAGGTAGTAAAGCGAGCGTAAGGGTAAACGGGAAACTGAGTGACTGGTTCGATATTACGCAAGGCGTGAAACAAGGATGCGTTATGTCCTCGTGGCTATTTATCATATTCATGGATAAGTGTCTAAGAACTGCACTCTTCGACGAAGAAGGTGTAGATCTCCAAACAGTTAAGGTACGTGGGTTAGCTTTCGCAGATGACAAGATTGTTATGGCAGAATCAGTCGAGGACTTGCAAAGAATGTTGAATAAACTTCATACAAGCATGAAGGACATGGGACTCAAAATTAACGTAAATAAAACAAAAATCATGGTGTTTGAGGGAAAGAGTGAGAAAACAATGTGCAACATTGTCCTAAATGATGAGAGATTAGAACAAGTTGACAAGTACGTATATCTAGGTAGTCTATTCACTAGCGACGGAAAAATAGATGGGGAGTTAGATAGGCGCATAAATAAGGGTAAACAGGTTATCGGTAGAGCAGGGTCCATCCTAACAAATAAAAACATATCAAAAAAAGCTAAAATGGCCATACACAATTCTATATTCGTACCGACTGTACTATACGGTAGCGAGACATGGACCTGTCAAGAAAAGGACAGGAGTAAAATTAACGCGATCGGCATGAAACCTCTGCGCATAATATGCGGGAAAACACTAATGGACAAAGTCCGAAACGAGACAATCCTCAAAGAATGTGGTGCAAAAGAGACAATAGTTGACACATGGGAAAGAAATCAGTTAAGATGGTTCGGACATCTTGAAAGAATGAAAGATGAACGACTGACCAAACAAGTGTATAAAGGTAAAGTAAATGGCAGAATGCCCAGAGGTAGACCGCCAAAAGAATGGTTAGAATCTGTAAATGAGACATTAATCCGTAGAGACATAAGAAGCCATAGGAACACAAGAGCTTGCATGAAAAAATGCATGGACGTGAAGGAAGCTAGAGTAGTATGCCAGGACAGAAAAGTGTGGCGACAAATAGTTTGTAAACAGAGAGACAGTAGAATGAATGACGCCTGAAACAAAGATCTTGGATACTAATGGGCCCAAGTGGAGAACCATACATAACAATTTTGTGAGGCTCTTCACTTGGGGTGATCGCTAGAGAGATTGATCAGCAACCTGGGTCGGAGCAGTGTTGCGGAGTAAACGTGTCATTTAAATAAATAACACGAGAATTCCAGATCAATCTAAAATATATATACCTAACACTTATATACCTATCCACCTCATAACTATATTCCTACCTACCTTATACCTATATACCCATATACACACTACTATTCTCCAACCGAGCAAGTCACGCCTACCCCGAAAGGGAAATGGCTTAATGGTATAATAATAATAATAGTATAATATGAAAAATTTTGGCGTCATTTTGAACACAGCGCTCACTTTCTTGGTCCGTAACTGACACAACTTGCTCGCACGAAACGTACCTTCGAACTACAATCTAAAAGCAGATATAAAGGTTTGGACCTTTTTCATTGAAGGTTCAGACCTTCCGACTATTACTCTGATCATCCCACCACTTTAAATCTCCGAAAGTGAAACTACATTTCTGAGGTTTTGTCCAGCTTTTAGGGATTTGGTCCCACTGTGCAGTGGTAGGTTGATACATTTTCTTTCATTTTCTAAAATTTCAGCAGGATATTTTATTTAGTTTAAAAATAAGGCGTAAAAAGTGAAAAGATCGTATATCATGCAGATGGGTCTATGCCATCATTTGGTTCTGACATTAAAAAGACGTAGACGTTCATTTTTTAATATCAGAACTAAATGATGGCATAGTCTTATTTACCCCATCGAAGTAAAGGGTTGAGAAATATTCGAAATTTATTTGGTATTTGCTCAAACGTTTAAAATTGCAAAACTGTAATTTAAAAATCTGTAAAAATGCAACGTTGTTAATTGTTCTACAAAGAATAAAACAAACGATGAAAAAATTCAGAGAAAAAGCCTGTGTATCATGTTTAATTTAAAAACATGATAAACTTTCTAGAACGTCTACCAAGATTTCAATTATCTAACCTGGTTATTACACAACTTAACTTTGATATTATATAATTATCAATATTTTTTTGATATTTTAATTTAGTTACAACTGATGAGATTTTTCATTAAGATTTCAATCATTATTGGCGTTTTTTCTAATGAAGATTGAAACTTCATAATTCAGGAAATAGAATTCTATTTTTAATCTTCATTTCTATTCATTATTCATTTCCACTTAAAAGTCCATTTAAACTCATATTATTTTAATAGGAATTTTAAATTACATACTTTAAAATACAGACCTTACACTTTCAAATATTTCTCAATTTTTTATTTACTTCAAAGAAACTCTTCATTTTGAAGGAAATTTACTAATTTGTATTATTCATTCAAATGAAAAAAATGAATCTGGCACGAAAAGCAAAAATTCTCACCTCATGGTATAAGAAGCAACAGCTGTGGCAAGATCGGAGGCGGCAAGGGCTGATAATGATCCATCAAAATCAGCATTAAAGTGTTCCGCGAGATCTTCCACTTGCGTGGACCAACCTTGTCCGGATCCATTGCTTCCTAAAAATCAAATATTTGTCAATAAAATAGAACTGATCAAAAACCTCAATTTTTTCTCTCTCTTTAAAAATTTAAATAGTTGTTCATGATATTAATATGAAGAAGCATAGAAAATATTAGTACTGTTTACTAACGAACTCATTTAAATATTTAAAAAACTTGTTATCAAACAAGAATATGCAAAGGCAAGATCCAAGGCTGAAGCAGTAACAATGATCTTTAACCTTGATTTTAAAATCAATCCCTAAGATCCAAGCTTATCGCTTCTGTAAAAGTAAAGAACAATAATAGTTGAGTCTATGTAACACGTGTTGTTTAAATTTTAGAAACTGAGACTATAAAACAATAACTATGGACAATAAGATTTGATATACTAAGGAGTATCTCCAAATAGGCTTTCAGGTTTTTTTAACACTTTCTTTTAAAATCAAATCCGTTACAGAATTTAAAACAAATTGAATTATACTAAAGCAGGGATCGGAATGACTAGAAGGTTTCAAAAAGGCGCATCAGTCGCACAAAATTACGAAGAAAGTCGCATGAAATTTGGCAAAAAGTCCACAAAACCAGTTTTTGAAGATAATCAAAAAAGCAGTATCATACACTGAATGACTGAAATAATAACTTTATTTTTTTAAGAATATAGAATACATCATTCTCATTGATTTTCAAATAGTCTTTGCACAATCGAAATAAACTTTAAAGTTAAAACAACTTTTTAACAATAGATTCCGAATCTGGGCTCAAAAAATTTCTTTCTGAACTGTTAAACTTGTGAACTAGTCGAAATAGATTGAATTTTAACAAATTAGTTCAATTTTCAACCAAAAGATACGAATTTTAAAGAAAAGAGTTTGAGTTCTTAACTTAAAAAGTCGAATGGTTTAAAAAACAGTTAACTTTTAAGCCCGAAAGATTCATTTTGAATCAAATAGTTAAGTTTAAAAAAAAAATAATTTTCGACCAAACAATTGCTTTTACAACCAAAAAGTTAAGAACTTTCAAGCAAAACAGACGAATTTTTAACAAAGTAATTGAAGTCTTAGCCAAATAGTTGAATTTTAAACCCAATGGCCGAATTTTCAACCAAATAGTTAAATTTTCGGGCCAAAAAGACAATATTTAAATTTGAAAAAAATTAATTTACAACCAAATAGTTAAACTTTCAATCAAAAGAGACAAATTTTCAAAAAAAAAGTTAATTTTCAACCAAAAAAGATGGCTTTTCCACCATAAAATATTAATTGAAATCCATAATGAGGAAATTTCTATCCAAAAAGACGAAGGTTCGACGAAAAAGTTACATTTTTGATCAAAGAAAGATGAGTTTTGAACAAAATAATTTAATTTTCAACCAAATGGTCGTTTTCAGCTAAGAAAGGAGAATTTGTAGCTAAATAATTGAATTTTCAAAAACAAAACTAACTTTTAATCAAAAAATTATACTTTCAATTAAAAATGGCGATTTTTTTTACCATAAAATAAGAATTTTCAATCAAGAGGATGATTTTTCTATCGAAAAACGCAAATGTTCAACAAAACCGTTAATTTTTCCACCAAAAAAGATGACATTTTAACAAAATAGTTTAATTTTTAACAAAATATTAAATTGTCAAACAAATAGGAAAATTTTTAACCAAAACGAAAGCACTTTCAGTGGGATTTTCTTATTGAGTTCTATGAATCCAGTTAGCATTTAAGAGAAAAAACGAAGAAGTTTTTTGAAAATAGTGACAAAAAGAGGCATTTTTTAAAAAATGGGGAAAAAGGGGAATAGGGAAAAAGAGTGTCAAGACAGTAATTGAATTTGTAATTATTCGATTTTAAACTTTTCCGGATTAAAAATGTCCAACTGTTAAGGTTTGCAATTTGAAAAACAATAACGTTGAACATGGATTCACGAAATTAGAACTTTTTCAATTTCAAATGCTGTTAATTAAAAATTGTCCAACTATAAAGCTTTAATGAGAAATTATTCAATTTTTAATGTTCTTAATTAAAATGGAACAATTTTTTCTAGTTTTCAATTTGAATTTTAAAAGTTTAATTGTGATCAAAATTAAAAGTAAGTATAGCAAACTTTCGAGAAAAACGCAAAAAAGTAGATTAGTCGCATTTTTGTTTAAAAAGTCGAAAAAAGTAGAACGATCCGAGCCCTGTAAAGGGAATTTGATCTAAATAAAAGTTTCAGTAAGTAACAAAGCGCCTGCTGGAGGATGTCAATAACCTCATTATGTTATCACAAGACTATTATTACATTCACGCTCTAATACATACAACTTTAAATTTTGTAATAAATTCTGAAATATTTTAGTAAACAATAGACCAGTAAACAGAGCACTAAAATTACTCTCCATAGAGCTCAAATAATGAAATAAAGTAGTAGTTGTAGAATCTTCAAGGCCAACATAATAACATACAAAAGAAACATCTAAATGGCTAAATTACTTCAAATACTATGGAGCCAGGGGTGGAAATGATTTTTTTTCTTGTACCTTGAATACAATTATAACCAACGTGATACTGGTGTTGCATGACGCTTATTCTATCTTTTTCCTCTTGTCGTCGTCGAATTTTGGTAGTGATTGGATATCGACGACTATGAAGGTATGAACCTCTCGGTCTTTCGACGTCTGACCACTTCATTCTCTAAACTCTTACACCAAAAATCACTTTTTTTAACATTCACAACAACTCAAACTCACACACGACAACTTTTGCGGACGAGCGTATTCTCAATCTTCAAGATGTGAAACTACAAGCTAGCTTCCAAGAGGCCAATATCTAAGATACACTGCGTACCGTCCAGTTATCAACGAGACCACGTGGTCCAAAAGGCGCCGAACCTCGGATGAGCAATCTCAAAGTTTTCTTCTTAAGACTCTATTATATGAAATTAAAATGTTCATTATCGTATCCGAATATCGTCAGAAGATATTTACCCTCTATCTAAATAATTTTACTCGGAGAGATAGATTTGTATTCTCGTCAAAGATTAGAAAATAAATAGAAAATTGTATTGCAGATTAGTAGTATTAATGGTATTGTAAACTAATTTATGGCTTGAATCAATCAATTTTCTAGGTCAGTGAATTTTTAATGAATCACATTTTAGTAAATAAATCTTCTTCCTGATTTTAAAAAACTTTTTGTGATACAGTACTCCAGACAACATTAAATAATCAAAGAGAATCTTAGTCTAACAATTTGGTGTCTGCGACCATGCACTCGAGGTCATCTGGCCACGACCTTACAATGATGATGTATCTCTGTGAACGTCTCACCGATACTGATGGGACGACTTTGTTCCTGTTACCACAAAAAATCGAGTTTCGATTCCAAATTTAACAACTAAAAGCACAAAAATTCGAGGCGTTCATAAGTGAAAATTAAACGTTCGTAATTGAACAATTTTTAATTAAAACGTTCAATATTGTAAACTTTCAAATACAAGTCTTAAAGTTAAATAAATGTAACTTTAAGATTTTCAAACTTAGACAGCATTTCCAAATAAATTCGAAGTTTTCAAGATTAGACAATATCCAAATACAGGGCTCGGATAGACCATAAGGCTTTAAAAAAGTCGCACCAGTCGCATAAAACTACAAAGAAAGTTGCATGGAATTACGAAAAAAGTCCACAAATAGTCAGATCAAAATTTTAAAGATACATAAAAAAGCAGTATCAGACATTGAAGGACTGAAATAATAACATTATTTGTTCAAGTATATGTGATATATCATTCTCATTGATTTTCATATATTCTTTGCAATCAAAATAAACTATAAAATTAAGACAAAATTTTAACAATAGTCATTCAGCTTGAAGGATTCTGAATCTGGATTTAAAATATTTCTTTCTGAACTGTGGCCTTCTCAACTTGGATTATTTTCAAATAAGAGAAGTTTATAATTTACAATAATTCTGAACTTCAGGAACACTGATTTTGAACATTATGAACTTAAAATTACTCAATAATTAAGACTTTAAATTTAGGACTATATAATTTAAATCTGAAATTGTTCACTTTTTTAATAATTCAGACTTCACAGGCCAAAATGATCTCGAAACAGGGGAAATAGGGTGATTTTTCACGAGAACATTATGAAAAGCATTAAATTCCTAAGATTTCCGAAATATATTGCATTTTCAGCAAAGTATTAGAATTTTCAACCAAAAGACGAATCAAATGAGTTGAGTTTTCAAGTTAAAAAGTCGAATTGTTTAGAAAACAGTTGACGCTTAAACCCAAAAGATTAATTTTCAACCAAACAGTTGCATTAACATTTTTTAAACAAAAAAGATTAAACTTCAACCAAATAGTTGAATTTTCATACACATAATTAAATTTAAAAAATTGCAATTAAATAATTGCATTTACAACTAAATAGTTGAACTTTCAATCAAAAGAAACGAATTTTCATAAAAATAGTTGAATTTTCAACCAGGAAAGATGAATTTTCAATCAATAAGAGCGATTTTTTTTCAAACAGACGATTGTTCAACAAAAGAGTTAAATTTTAGACAAAAAAAAATGACTTTTGATCAAAATAATTGCATTTTCAACCAAATGAACAAGTTTTCAAGTAAAGCAGACTGAACCTCAACCAAAAACAGTTGCATTTTCTACCAAGTAGTTGAATTTTCAAGTCAAAAAGGCGAATTTTTTAGAAGAGAGTTGAATTTGCAACAAAGAAGTTAATTTTCAACCAAGAAAGCTATATTTTCAATCAAAAAGGATGAATTCTACCATAGAAGACGATTTCTCTATCCAAAAAGGCGAATGTTCAAAAAAACAATTAAATTTTCGACAAAAAAGATAACTTTTTAACAAAATAGTTAAATTTTCAATTCAATAATTAATTTTTCAACCAAATAGTCGAATTTTTAATCAAAAATAATAAACTTTCAACCAAAAATAGTTGGATTTTCTTATTGAGTTCTATTAGTTCAGTTTCTTGATAACAGGAAAAAAAAGATAAATTCTTTAAAAAATGGGAATACGGGAAAGAGTGTGAAGACAGTAATTTAATTTGGAATTAGTCGATTTTAAAAATTTTTTACTTGAAAACGTCTAACTGTTAAGGCTTGCAATTTAGCAAAATAAAAACTGAATACGAATTCACGAAATTAGCACTTGTTCAACTTCAAACGCTATTAATTTAAAAAAATTAGCATAAAGCTTTAATAAGAAATTATTCAATTATAATGTTCTTAATGAAAATGGAACATTTTTTTAGTTTTGAATTTCAATTCTAAAAGTTACAGTGTGATTAAAATTAAACTAGGTATAGCGAACTACTGAGAAAAATGGAGATTAGTCGCATTTTTCTTCAAAAAGTCGCCTTTTTAAACAAAAGTCGAAAAAGTCATTCGATCCGATTCCTTAAATAAAAAACATAGGAAATGATACAATTCCAAACTACGGGCCATCCAAAAGGAAAAATTTTTATTTTGAGGACGTATTGCGGTAATATGCATTCAAGGCTAAATATTTTTTAATTACAAACACTTCAAATTGAAAATTTTCAAAAAATAATATTATATTAAGGCCTTTAAAATTCAACTATTTGACAAGTAGACTTTCAAAACTTGTAATTCTTGAAAATTTATATGCGAAAGAAGAAAAATTGAGAGCCACTGAATAAGTATTCGAGAATAGTCAAAATTATTGGAAATTTCTATAGATTATAAAAAAACATAAGAAATAATTTGAGAAGTATAATGAAATTAAAATGCTAGTCAAGGAATACTTTATGTAGCTGATTCATTTGTAACAATGAGAAGTACAAGATTTGAATCAATTTGAAAGTCCACAGACAAATATTTTGCCTTGGGCGTTATGAAATGAATAAATTAAGATGAGAGCCCCCCCCCCCCCCAAGATTTCCACTATACTAAGGCTAAAATCGCAGCGTGAAGTGCGATCTTTAGAAATGATACTTCTCTAATTGGATCCAATTTTCAGTTTAATTTTAGTCCGCAAAGCGAATTTTACGAGATTATTCTGAATCATCTTCCCTGTATAGACCAGATATATGTGGAAACATTTCCTTCTGTGTGCATCTTTACTTAGCAACTCTATTGTAAAATTTAAGACTTCTACAAGCTGAAGAAAGAATTTAAATTATTGAAAAAAAGTTCAACAACTCAATTTTGGACAAAGACAATTTGTTAGAAATATAATAGGTCATTTTAAATGTTTATATTTAAAATAGTTTAATTCAATGAACTTCGAAGGGTTGCAAAAGTAAAATATCTAAAAAAAACTCCAAAAACGGCACAATCTTTAAGAGCAAATGGTATTCTGATGGTATTCTATGAAGTCATAAATTACCGTGTTTCCTTTTTGTCCGCCTTCTTATTTTTTAACCTAAAGAAGATATCTCGCTGAAATTTTCGGAATCGACAGAAAATATATCAGTGCACGCTCGTCCTGCCCATGGAAGATTGTATTTTGTTTGAATATTTTTAAATTTGTAATTTATAATGTAAATGAGAACATGGCTTTAGAACCCTTATTCGCAATTAGGAAGGGCACTAATGTTCAAAATTACATAATAAACTAATGGCCCAGACTTGCCCAGGCTGACGTGCGCTGAAATAAATTGTAATTTCCTAAAATTTCAGCGAGATACCTTCTTTAGTTTAAAAATAAGAAGGCAGACACAAATACATGGGAAAATTTCGAGACAATTTATGACCCCAAAGAATATCATTTGCCATTAAGAATTTATCAATTTTTGGCTCTTCAATGCTTATAAATAACCTTAAATTTGAAAAGGTTCAAATTTTTTATTTCGCATTCAAAGTATTCCAAGGATGAATACAACATATACAAAAATGGAGATAAAATAGTAGGAATGAACAGTGATCTTTTTATGAAAAAAAAAAAATTCACGTTAAGCTATCTTAACACTGATTGTGACGAAGTTCGGTAATGATTATTGGAGCGACGTCAACGATTCCTCAAGTTCGATCATGATCATTGGACCACGTCACACTCAGTGTCAAGGAGGTCCAACGTGCATTCCTTTTAAATAAAAAGTATAATTATTAATACTATTGTAATTATATTGTAATATTATTAATACCTACTATTTTATCTTGATTTTTTCCCGTGAAGCAAAGCTGGCCATACTAACGAACAAACAAAAGACAACTAGGATCTATGGAGACGGCGACTTGTCCTCAAGCTCAGTGCAGAAGAAAGCACTGAGAGTGGAGGCATGCCTTGTACCAAAGAATCTTTGCTTGTACGCCGAAACAAGGCATTATCTACAGTTTCCTTAGTTTTTTGTTAATTGGAAAGCGAAGTGCTCCTTTATTTTTAAACCAAATAGTCACATACATACCTGTCATTTTGAAAATAGTGCTTTAAACTAATACCTCAACACTGCGTTATCAGACTGATCTTCTTCTTAAGCCACGAATAATAGGAAATTATAGAAAACGTGCACCTTGCGGCGCCAAAACGAGGGGCGACATCTGCTTTGAGTTTTAGGTATGGAATCAATTAGGTACCTATTTTCACTTCAACCACCAGCTAACTTCACTTCCTTCAGTGCTGAAGGGAAAACAATGGAGCAAATGCATGGGACAAAACTTTATTTTTGTAATATCTTCGTAATGAATAATAATTATTATAATTTTATTATTTCATTAAACAGTTCCTAAAAAAACTATTTTTCAAATACACTTATGTAGAAAAAATTAGTTTTTACGAAGATATTAGCAAAATAGGGAAAATTGGACCCAATCCCATACATTTGATCCATTGTTTTCCCCCTCATCAGCACTCAACGAAATGAAGTTAGCTCGTGGTTGAAGTGAAACTACCTAATTCTCAATCCAAAAGGAGGAATTTTCAACAAAACAGTTGAATTTTGGATCAAAAAGATGACTTTTTAACAAAATACTTCAATTTTTACTAAAATAATTACATTTTTATCAAAATAGTTGAATTTTTAACCAAATTGTTGAATTTTCAACCTACAAAAATGGATTGTCATTCAAATGGTCAAATTTTCAAACAAAACAGACTAAACTTTAACCAAAAACAGTTGCATTCACAACCAAATAATTACATTTTTTAGAAGACAGTTGAATTCACAACTACAAAAAAAAGATGAATTTTCAACAAATAGATCGTTTTCACCCAAGAAAGATGAATTTTTAACCAAATAGATGAATTTAAAAACAAACAAATTTTAACCCAACAGTTGCATTTGCAGCCAAAATGAAGACTTTTGAACAAAAACTTCAATTTTTAACAAAATAATTAAATTTTCAACAGAAAAGTTGAATTTTTAACCAAATACTTGATTTTTCTACCTAAACAGATAAATTATCAACCAAATAGTCCAACTTTTAAACACAAAGAGATTAAATTTCAACCAAAAACTGTTGTATTTTCATCCAAATAGTTGAATTTTTAAACTAAAAAGTCTTAGGTTTTAAAAATAAGTTGACTTTTAAAACTGAAAGGATGAATTTTTAACAAAAAAATTAATTTTCATTCGAAAAAAGATGAATTTCCAACTAAATAGTTGAATTTTCAACAGCGACAACAAAAATTAGTTTTTAACCAAACAGTTACATATACAACCAAATGGTTCAACTTTAAAGCAAAAAATACGAATTTTTAAGAGAATATTTCAGCTTTTAATGAAATAATTCAATTTTCAACAAAACTGTTGAATTTCCAACCTACAAAGATAAATTTCTCTCAAAAAGGATGAATTTAAAGACAGAAAAAAAGCGCTACCAAAAAGAAGAATTTTCAACAAAATACATGAATTTTCAACCTAAAGAGATAAATTTCTATCAAAAGAGGTGAATTTAAAGAGAAAAAAAATACCATTTTTAACCAAGAAGATTAATTTTCTAAACAGAAAGACAAATTTTCAACAATGAAAGATTTTTTAATCAAGAAAGAACAAAAAGTTTATCCAAATTTTTGAACTTCCAAGCCAAAAGACGAATTTCCAAGCTAAAGAAGATCAACTTTCAACCAAAAATGGAAAAGTTACATTTTCAATTTAAGAAATGAATTGTAAACTATAAAAATCGAATTATCAACAAAATAGTTACATTTTCAACCAAAAAGATGAACTTTCGACCAAAAACATCAACTTTGAACTAAGTAGTTCCACTTTTATCCAAGTAGATGAATTTTCAAATAAAAAAGATCAGTTTTCAACAAAATAGTTGAACTTTCAGTCTTAAAGAGATGAATATTCAACTAACACTAGAACCGCATATGCGCGCTAGGGCGCGCGTTTAATTTCTTTTTTACATGCAATTATTTTACTTGTAAAAATTCAATAAAATACCACGAAATTATTACTTTAAGCGTATAACGCCCCTTGAAAAGTGAGCGTATAGCCCTTTACCGAACGGTGTCAGCTGACAGATTATTACTTCTAAACGCCGCCACACTGACAGATTACTAGTTCCATAAATGGCCACTGAATAACGCACAATGTATTTTCTAACAGCCTAACACACAAAACTCTACCTTGCACCGAACCACTTTGAAAATTTCGCGCCATACGAGATTACCAATCACAACCCCAAACAGCTGACTGACACGCCAATCGTACGTTTAAAATTAAAACAATAGAATCCGTGAAACATACAATTTTCTGCAATTACCTCGCGAAATTCTATAATTCTAAATCTTCCTGCACTCAAAATCATGAGCAAAACAACCAAAATCTCACCACTAAACATAAATCAAGAAGTAAAAGAAGCACAACAAGATTTACTACCCGAAAAGACAAAGGATAAATGATAGCTGGCCTTCGAGAAATTTGATAAATGGAGAAAACAAAGTAAAACAGGAAAATTTCCGGACAGTGATCATTATCATTAAAAAAACATTCACGTCATAGGACGTTTTCACACCACTTCGATAAAGAGCTATCTAACGCTCACTTTTCAGGGGGCCCTATAGTCTCATAACATACTGATTTTGAATAAAATAAGGTACATCACTCGTGGGGTTATACACGTCTTCACGTGGAATTCAATGTTCGCAAGGACGACCTAAAAGACCAAGGCCTTCAGCCATGGTTTTACTACTCATCCTGCGAACATTGACCTTTCCGTGTAAAAACGTGCCTAACCCTAATTGCGATGTAATATACTATTATTTGTACACGGCTACGCATGGGTGTCCTCTCACGATGCAGATTAAATAATTGTACAACTTTCAAACATTTGCATGCAACTTTGTAACAACAATCTAACATGACGGCGCGTATTAACACCTATGTTTCCACCTGATGCTGGTGTAAAATATTTTGATTCTGAAGAATGGAGCCACCATATCCGGAATTTTAGTACAAATTTTTATAGAAATACATAGTAAATCATATAACAAATTATTTTTGAAATTCAGTAATAATAGTTCGATAAATGAAAATGAAAGACGAAAGGTAGAAACTGATGAAAAAGGCAATAAAAATTATCAGTACATGTATCGTAAACTACCACCCAAAACAGATTTCAAAGCATTTCTTAAATTAAACTAAAATGATTTCACAAAGTTTTGAAAAATTTCATAAAGATCCATATCGCTATCTATGACGTTTACACATCAAAAACCGAAATTAAAAAGTGAAAGGGCGAGATCAAAAAAACAAATTATGGTTCTAACAAACTACTGGCTATATGTTCGATCGAGTGTTCAATCACAATAAAAATTAGGTAAAAATATATTGCAGAGGAAAAAATAGTCCACAATATCTTGAAAAAGCAGAATATCGTACAATTGAAGAGATTATTAAAGTACTGGAAGCAATTAACAAAAAGAAAAAAGACTGAAATTAATGAAAAGGAAAGTTTTTACCATTAAACAATATTTTTATATAAATTTATATATATTTTCTTATATAAATGAAATTGTTTAAAATGTTCAAATGGTTTTAATTTTAAAATAAAAAATAGCCAAACTCTGAATTTTTTATGAAAATTGTTTGAATAATTAATATTTTTGTAAATTTGCAAAGTTTCGTAGCAAAGAATTATTGGAAAGACATTATTTGTTAATTTCGAAAACAAATTGAGCCTATTAGCTGAAAAATAGCCAAAATCGGAGTATGTTTATGAAAATATTTAAAATAATCAATAATTATTGTCAATTTGAAAAGTATCATAGCGAATAGTAATCGCAAACACATTATTATTTGACTCCGTAAACAAATTGAGCCTATTCGTTTAAAAATAGCCAAAGTCTGAATTTGCTTCTGAAAATTGTTTAAATAATTAATAATTATTGTAAATATGCAAAGTATCGCAGCAAATAGTTATCGAGAGACATTCTTCGTTGATTCCGTAAACAAATTGAGCCTATTCGTTTAAAAATATTCAGTCTGATTTTGTTTCAGGAGTCAATTTGAATAGTATCATAGCAAAGAGTAATCGCAAACACATTCTTAGTTGATTCCGTAAACAAATTGAGTCTATTCGTTTCAAAATATCCAAACTCTGATTTTTGTTAGGAAATTTGTTTAAATAATTAATAATTATTGTCAATTTGAAAAGTATCATAGCAAAGAGTAATCGCAAACACATTCTTAGTTGACTCCGTAAACAAATTGAGCCTATTCGTTTAAAAATATCCAAACTCTGATTTTTTTTAGGAAATTTGTTTAAATAATTAATAATTATTGTCAATTTGAAAAGTATCATAGCAAAGAGTAATCTCAAACACATTCTTAGTTGACTCCGTAAACAAATTGAGCCTATTCGTTTAAAAATATCCAAACTCTGATTTTGTTAGGAAAATTGTTTAAATAATTAATAATTATTGTCAATTTGAAAAGTATCATAGTGAAGAGTAATCGCAAATACATTGTTACTTGACTCCGTAAAAAATTGAGTCTATTTGTTTAAAAATAGCCAAGGTCTGAATTTGCTTCTGAAAATTGTTTAAATAATTAATAAATATGGTAAATTTGCAAAGTTTCACAGAAAACAGTTATCAAGAGACATTATTCGTTGATTCCAAAAAAAATTAAGCCTATTCGTTTAAAAGTATCCAAACTTTGAATTTGTTCATTGAAATTGTTTAAATAGTTAACAATTATCGTCAATTTGAAAAGTTTCATAGCGAAGAGTAATCGCAAAGACATTCTTAGTTGACTCCGTAAACAAATTGAGCCTATTCTTCAGTTGTCTATAACAAACGATAACTGTAAACTAATTAAAAATAATTCTTTGATCAAAAAGTAGACTTAGAAAGTGAAAGTTGAAATAATTATTTAATTTTACTTCTTAACCATTATTATTTGTTGCAAACAATTGATTTGCACGTTTGATCATTTCAAATAAGCGCGCCCAACAGTAACCAATCCGCTTGCTGACACGACGCATACTCAGTGCGGCAAGATCCGAGAAATGGAAGAACTTTGTGATGTGAAATAACCCAAGCTACTTTTTAATACAGGATGAGATAAAATGATGAACCTGCAAGTGGAATAGTTAAATTTTCAGTAAAAAAAAAACAATTTCCAATCAAAGAGATGAATTTTCAACTAAAATTATGAATCATCAAAAAATATATATATTTTTTTTTTTAACAAAGTGGTTCAACCTTCAACCCAGTAGTTCAATTTTCAACCAAAAACTATTAATTTTGAACAAAAAATGTAACAGTAAATATATTTCAACCAAAATAGATTTTTATTTTTAATCAAAGACAGGCAAATAAATTACAGACAAGAATATTATATCAGAGTGGTCGCAAACCTTCACTTTCAAAATTTCCTAATTTTTCTTGATTCTTTCATAAACGAAATAAAACAATTTCAAATCAAAATGTCCAAATTACAAAAATTATTTTACTTGTAAGTAATTCAAAGTGCCTCTTACAGAGATTCCCTGATTTTTTCAAGAATTTTTTGCGAAATTCCTTACTTCCCCTGACCAATACAATTCCCTGATTTTTGATTTTTCTTGATCTACGGCCACTCTGAAAGGGACATATTTGATTGGTGTTCCGGTCATTTTGGTTACGCTGATTCCGTTAAATTGGCAGGAGGATGAATCACGTCAAATTGATCAAGATTACATGAAAATATAAATTATCTGCTAGCTGTGTCTGAATAGGTCTCCTTGTTACCAGGAAAGGATGTCTACGAAAAAGAAGAACTTGGATATTCCTACAGATCTAGTGCAAATTAATATTTCCAAAGAAGAAAAAGCAGAACTGGAAGCGTGTGAAAGAGTCTAACCTATCGGACCTCTCTGTTCTTTCATACTTTCAAGACTCCCCTTTAAAAACTGAACAATAAAAAAATCTGCAATTCGCACATAACCTCTGTGATGCATCCTTCTATCGTTTCTTAGTTTTAACAAAAATTGTAAACAAATCTCTTTCAATTAAAATCTCAACCTCTTTTGAATTGCACAGGCCGTTAGATAGCACTTTAATGAATCTATATTCCCAAATTTAAAAAAATGGCTAAAAACTGATTTTATCCTTTTAATAGGATAAAAATGTATAAACAATTTTACTTTTGATAGAATAAAGATATTTATAAAGATTACTGCACTCAACACAAAAAAGTGGCCCCAGCAGATTTAAGTAACAACTTATTTGGTAGCTTATGAAAATAGAAGATATTTTCTAAAAGGATTATAACTAATTTTTTAGTGTTTCGTCCTTTATAGAATGAAATTATTGAATGAGATTAAACTCAAGAATGAGGTTTTTCTTGATTTGATCGTGCCTACAAGAATTTATACTCCGCTTTTCTTGGAGAATATGACGAATTGAATTTTTTTAAATCAACGCCTTGTTGTTGACGTTTATGATCATGCGACAAGTCGGTTAACGCGAGACGGTTGGTAGGTTTGCAGCATTTAACAAGAGAGGAAGCTTGCAATTTTCATTAACTTGAAACGAGACCAGGACATACACGATGTACGCGTATTAATGCGTATACACACATGATTACGCATATGTTTGAAGAGACATGGACGGATGGTGGTATCATTCGACTCAAAAGTTCGCACACATCATGACAATCGTGTGAGTCTTCACATCAAGCCCGCCAAGACGAGACACGTGGTTGTCTTCAGGAAATTAATGATTGACCTATTAGACAAATGCATCCGCACGAAGAGGCATGAAAATATGCTTTTTCTCATCAAACCCAAATAAAACCAAGCTTAGATAACTAGGCAAATTATTAATCCCTTTTATCTTTGTCTTTACTAAAAACACGACTAAAGTAATTTTAAACAAGAGAACAAATTCCAAAAAGTGAAACTTAAAAATACTATCATAAATAGTATAAAGTAATCATCAACATGTATTTTTGAAGACGTACGTTCTTACTCCTTATCGTATCTGATATGATATCAGAAAGTCGACACCTTTTCTAAATTTATACATGTGTCGGACAAAATTAGGTCAATAATCAAAAACAATTTTCCACCTACTCACGGATTAGTAAATGGAAGTGATTCAATGGCTTAAGTGTTTGATAAATTTGAGAATGCACTGGATTTAATCTTGGAAATAAGGACGATCAAATTTTGAATTAAATGTTTTAAATAGTAATTTAAATAGATTGCAGTAATTTTGTATACCTTCTGTTCTTGCATGTTTCCTGTCGATTTCTCCCATTTGTTGCAAGGAGTCTTCGGTCCGGCGTTTGAGCAAATTCTTGGATTGATTAAGAACGATGGATGATGAGTTATGCTGAGGCGACAAGCTCTTGGACCGAACTTGCGATTCTGAGTTTGGAGAATTTTTAATCATGTTCTGCTTTTCCTGCCACATATCATTTTCCCGGCTGTGGTATCCCAATGACTGACAAAAACAGAATTCCTTAGTCAAAATATTCATAAATCGTTTGAAGATAAAAATCTGGGACTTGACTATTTGGATTTCCTAAGAATTTTAATTGTCTAAGTCCCTACATTTAAATTAGACTATCTACATTTAAATTAGACTATCTTCCAAATTAATTGGTCACACAATGTGTAATCACTCAAAATTTCTTTTCTTTTTTTTTTGAAATAAACTTGAATAATATAGAAGATTTTAGAGAGAGGAAAAATTCCGTTATCTGTAAATAAATGAAATACATGTGAAACTGATTACGCAGTAAATTTTACGCCAATTTCTATTCAATACAGAGCTTTTTGGTATACCTAAATCAAAACAAAATTGATAATTTGAACTAGTGCTCATGAATTTTTATTATTTTCGAAGGCTACTGGAATCAAAGGGCATTTCTGAATCAGCAGGAGCTGATCAAAGTGTTTATGAAGAACGCAGTGGTAATAGATTTATGAAGCAGAGGCTGTGTTAGGAACGATTGATGTGATGAGCATGTAATGAGGATGGATGGATGTATAATAGTAGCGGGAATTGCAATATATAAACTTACTTGAGCTGCGATCCCGTTGCACACATTCTGATGGTTGGGGGAGAGTTGTTGATAGGAAGGCGACGGACTGTTCTCCAGCCACATTGCTTCGCTAAGGGTCTCGGCTCCTGCTTCCATGATTAGTTGCAGCTCCATTCAATAGCAGTCGATAACGCTCGTTCTCAAAAAATTTATCTCCCAAAAAGTCCTAAAAATTTATTCTCGTGCTCATTAAATTTAGCATGGATGACGTCCTTTCTTCTCGACTAAACCCCTTCGGATTGTCTCTCATACTCAAGGAACGCGAGATCTTCAGACTTTGTCACTTTATCTCGCCCTTACCGCTGGAACAGATCCGCAAGATCGCTTCCTGGAGGTTTTCTTACACCCTTCTATGAGAAAATGATAGCGGAAGTATTCGAACATCCCCTTCTTGGCACAATTCTTGTCGACAAAGTCGCAGAGACCTTCCTTAGAACATTACAAAGAAACTGTTGTACAATTTCTTAATTCCAGTAGTCTCGCGTTGTCGATGAGTTTCTAAAAGGGCGCAACCTCGCGACCTGAGCGATAAAAAACGCGAAAAGACGACGAATGCATCCCCAAACACCATCGCAACGCCTTGGCTGCAACGCATTTTGTCTTCGACCTGGCTGGACTTCTTGGTGATGAACAATTTCAACATTAAAATTCTTTTTTCGTCCTTTCTTAATCCCTTTTCTCACTATCTCTCGAATCAACAGAGAATCAAGAAGATAGCTGAGTCTTTAATAAGAATTCTCTTTCAGCAGCTGTCTCTCACTTCTTTCTTGCAAGTATCACTAACGTCACAAGCTGAAGTTCAGATGTGTTCTGAATTTTCAATATTTAGCGTATGGTCGCTAAGTATTATTTTTTAACGACTATGGCTCACACACTTGTTAGTGTCTTGGTAATTGAAAGCCTTCCTGGCACTTCGTCACCACATTTTCAAGATCCTTCGCTCCATCGCGAATAAAATACAATCTCAAAAAGTCTCAGTGATCTAGCAACTCCAAACACTTTCACTCTTCAAGCACTTTTTGTAGAAATCTTGATGAGTTATTTCCGGTAGATCAAGATATCTTTCACGAGGCAGATTGAGAAAAATCTAGTTGAGACCGAATGGCCTGCTCTCGCTGGTAGCAACCTCCTTATATTTTATCTGCAAGCCTCTCCCTCTCTTGAAAAAAACAACGAAACTTAATGTTTTTCAAACAACAAGAGCCAGTAGAGCTGTGCCATTCAGCTGGTAGTACTTTCGCTTGAACAAATTCGAGATGAATTCAAAAGAACTTCTTGAAATACTATATCTCGTTCGCTGCCAGTTTTGAATCAAAATATCAAGTCCTCTTTATCTACAAAGAGGAAGAAGTGATCGCTGCTCCTTTAGATTCTTGATGATTTAGTTTTCACTTAATTATTTAATCTCCTGATATTGGTTTAGTGTCTTCTGATGTGTTCAAGTCCCAACTATAGGTGTTAATCTAGGCAATATGTTTATATATGTAGGATCTTGCTTGAAGGTTTCTCCTTGACTTTGAAAGACTACGCCAAAGTACAGTAGCGACTCCTTCCGGCCCAAATGACGACTGGCGGTTTGACAATGGTCCAATGCTCGATGCTGACGGCTTGAAAGTACTATGACGAATACTCAAGTGAAGCAGTCGTATTCGCGACAATTATGAGCAGTGATCCAATCCCTAGGAAGATTAAGAGGTCGACCAATAGGAGTGGGGCAAGAGGATCGACCTGACCCTCAATTGGATCCACTCAACGCTTGATGAGCAAAACGCGCTAGTCCCGTACCTTAAGGTTCCCGTGGAATTCAATGCACAATTTGCGGAAGAATTGGATTAAATTTTAAAAGCAAATTCAAACTGCTTTTTTTTACTCCTTTCTTTATTCCATTACTTCTCAACTTGACGCTTTTCAAACTGGAAATTTTCCAAGGCGGTATTATGTCTCACTGAGTGTAGTATACTTTAAAACAATCCACGTGCCTGCGACACTCAATGCGAACTGCTAAACTGTCTCTCGGCGAGGAATCTCGATAACGACAAATTAGTCGCTCTTGTTTGCAGAGTTAAATCTCTCAAAGATTGCTATCTGCAGACAACCCTGCGCCTAACTTTCCTGAATTCTGATTTTTCCGTTGTCTTCCGACGGACAAACTCGAATGTTTAGAGTGGTAGACCAAAGGTCCGATTACCTAAACCTGCAACAACGAAACCAAAAAGAACATTACTAAACTGATAATTAAGCTTGAATTTTGTTTTAGACTATCTGAGCGATAACTTTGTAAAATGAGCAAACCCCAAGTCGTTTTAAATTAATACAAAAAACAATAGCAACGATTAGTTTCTTTCAGCTCATCCTAATTGAAAGATTTTTATTTTTTTATTTTGCATCGTTGATGAAAAAATGACCTTGGCAACACAACTTAAATGAAGACAGGAGTGTAGCTATTGGTTCAATGTCTAATTGTAAAGTTAAAAATTCTTTTCTTGATAATATGTTAGTTCAATTTGGTGAAATTGTAATAAGTACCAGTGCTGAGTAAGTTACTTTTTTTGAGTAACTAGTTACAGTTACTAAATCAAGTAACTTCAAGTATCCTAAAAAGTTACTTTTTGTCACTCCCTTAATTTTTTAATTTAAAAGTCAAAATAAATAAGATGATAATTCATAAAAACTTAATTTAAAGAGAATTAGGCATTAGATATTATTGGTTGGTACCGTAAACAACATAAAGCGCGCAAGGCAGCGCAATGCGATACTCTGTTTCTGTTGTTCGCCACCTGCGCGCTCCATTTTTTAATTTCTTTTTATTCCATGACCCATAAACCTCATTTAATATGAGATGTACAGAAAACACAAAGTAACTTCAAAATAACTAACATTACAGTTATAAGTTACTGCAAAACTTGTAACTAAGTTACGTTACAAGTTACTTTTTAAAAAAAGTAACTAAGTTACGCTAAAAGTTATAAATAACGTAACTTTTCAGTAACTTAGTTACTTGTAACAAGTTACTACCCAACACTGATAAGTACCATAATAATTAATTACTTACATTTTTTCTGTTTTTTATTTTTATAATCATGGATATTTGAAGGATAGAAAAATCACTGTAGGTCCGAGACACGCCATTTTCGTCAACGCAATTTTATTAGTACCGTCCAGACAAAACGCCTGAAGTTTAGTTTATTAATGTCAATCGGTGAGGTCAAGCTTTATACTGACTTGCTCGGCCAAGACTAATTAAAGTGCCTGGGGAACCTGCGTGTGCGCAAAAGTCGAAACTGAAGTACTTTTATTTATTTTGCTTTGCCAGAAATAGTTTGATTCACTTTTTAATTTTACGCTCCGACCGAGAAAATAAAATTACAAATATTCTTCATACAAAATTTCACTATTATCCACTTTGATCTCAATTCGTTAACGAATTTTCAGATACTGATGTTGAAAACTAACTACAGTCCATTTAGTAGCAGAATGAAACTACAGACTGGAAACGTGACTTCTATTCGGAAAGATAAGACGAATAAACTGGATGCCACGTTCTTTAGAAAAAACACAGTAAACAGCTGGTTATACAAAGCATTCAGCGCTAAGCAATCGTCTGCCTTGCTAACTGATGTGATAAACTGGCCGGCAAATAGCTCGTATAGGGTATTGTTTAGGGTGCAGCCTCACGGAAGAATACGAGAAAATTTGCTTATGGTCAGAATATAAATATATGAATATCTCACAGATAACAAATAGGTCATTCGTTTTTCATCAGATAGTCCATGACGAAATGCAGCTACGTAGATAAGGTTTAGTTTAGGAACTCACAGTTCTGTCCTCAGAGAGAAGATTAGATAAATGACTCTCATTGCTTTACAAAACGAATTTGAATGCCAGAGGGTCAGTCCGTTAGGGCTTGTCGAGGCCATTTTACAATAAGTGGCCCTCACCGATTTGTTTGCAACTTGTATAGAGGATGCAATTTACTCGCTTTTTGTGTGCTGAGTTGGCTTTCAATAATTCACGTAATCATTGCTGTTAATTTACGCAGAGAAAAATACTACGATCAATAGGATGTTACATAACCTCTCTATTAAAAACATTTTTTTAGTATAGTCTTTAGCAATTGAAAAATCAAACTCTTTCATCAAATTCTATGTTTATTTCAGAATCTTGAGTTCCTGATACTTTCTGGACAGAGTTCTGTCGAAGCTTGAGTTTAAAAAAAATAATTTTTTTCCTTGGGAGATCCTTATGCAGTATTAATATCTTAGATAGTTAACATTTGAATGTACCCTCTTAAATTATATAATGAGTCAATTTAAATCGTAATTTAAAAAAATGGATGTAACTACTCTAGGGAATTTGTGTAGTATGTACATACTTAAATAATTCAAGAAAACTATTCGAGTTAAACAACAATCTATTATCACTTTTGTACAATTGTCTTCGCTTTAATCTTTTGATGAAACAGAAGTCGTATCAAATATAAACGTTGATAAGCTTCAACTAATTCTAAATTAAGAAGTTAAAGTTCAAAATATTTCTACTTAGTTTACAAAATTAAGTATCTCATCTTATTCATTCTAATTTCGTAAATCTGTCTTTATATGTAATTTATAAATCAAGCAATACTAAATGATAAATAAACTACAATCTTTTATCCGACACTTCTGAGCACTGAAGTTCGAGAATCCCACGCCAAACTTGATACCGATGATTGAGACCTGGCAACGAATGTAGAAGAGCTCTACTTCCCAATACTCCCGAATAAAAATTTTTTCTTCCGTAGAAGATTTTGCTGACCCTCGAGTGTAATAATGCCATTGCACAAAGCGAACAAGGCTCTTGGAGTAAAAATACCCAATATTCAGTACACAAATATGGCCCCTCTTTAGATTTAGATTCTTTATTATTCATTATTTCTTCAGTAGTTTTAGAACTCCTTTGTGCCTTAGATTCTTTCTTTTGTATAAAAGGTTCTATTTCAGGAAATGCAATGTCCGACAATGATGCAGGATAACAAAGGGGAGCTACCGCTTCAAGCTGCCTTTTCCCCGCTGGTTTATAGTCCCCTGCACTAATGCTTGATGATGTATGATGTATTTCCTTGACGTTTTCTTGTGTCAATTTCCAAGCACCTCCTCCTTGCAAACTAGCTACCAAATCAATGGCCAACATTGCGGCATGCCACATAGGATGAAGATCGAGTTTTGAGGCTGCCAAAGCTAAAATTTTTCCTTCCGGATCGACAATCAGAGCACTTCCTGTGCAACTTTTGCTCCCAATAGCTTCCCTCTTCGCCGCTTCAATCGTTATTTGCATGCACTTTTCTATAGACTCAAGCTGATTATCATTAAATTCCTTTCCGGAAATAATGGCTTCGAGTCTAATATCAGGATGAAAATTCACTGGCCAGGTTTTGGAAGCTAGGTTTGCTTGGGCCTTAGTCTTAGGGGGCTTGGCTGCCACAGAAATAATTTCTAGATTATCTTCCAGAAGGGAAAGATCGAAACCTTTGTCGCGAAGAAGGGACTTCAGATCATCTGGAGAAAGATTGAAATCTTGGGTTTCTTCCCTTTCAGATGATTCTTTCTTTATAGGACAAAGAAGAATTTTCTGATTGGAACATCTTTTCAGGTGATTGAATCCAGGGAAAATGGCGGAAATGCTTGGAATAACTTTGGAAATTGTCTTTTTTTCTTTTAGAATTCCTACGTAAAATTCAGTGCAGGTTGGTTCCTCTGTGAATTCCGGGGCTATCACAGGTTTTGCAATCCAAGTTCTCGTTGCAGATTCCCTTTTAGGCTTCTTTGGTGTGTTCGACATTCTTTCCTCGATTAGGACCTCCTCGGGATTTTTAAGATGCATCCGTGATCGATCCTGAAAATATGCTGCCTTCACTTTTCTTATGTTTACATTGATAGTTGATAAAAACGTTCAACAAGGTGTGTAGATTAGGGAAAGTAATAATCAGGGTGGCCACTCAAACTTCAAAAAAATCCAAGCCCAGGGTAAAATATATAATGTAAATGATTGCAAAAGTGATTTCAGACTTCGCAGCCCAAAATGCTCTAGAACAGGGGAAATGGGGTGATTTTTCAAGAAAATAGGGGAATAATATGGGAATAAATTCTTTTAAGTAACAGTAACGAGGGTACCATATTTCTAAGACTTCAAGTCGAAATACATTGCATTTTCATCAAAATAGTGGAATTTTCAAACAAAAAAGATCCATTTTCAACCCAAAAGACGAAATTTAAACAAAAGAGTTCAGTTTTCTAACAAAAAATATGACTTTTTAAGGAAATAGTTGAACTTTCAAACAAAAAGACAAATTTTCAACAAAAAAGTTGAATTTTCAAACAAAAAAGATCCATTTTCAACCCAAAACGACGAAATTTCAACAAAAGAGATCAGTTATCTAACAAAAAATATGACTTTTTAAGGAAATAGTTGAACTTTCAAACAAAAAGACAAATTTTCAACAAAACAGTTGAATTTTCAACCAAAAAATATTACTTTTTAACAAAATAGTTGAATTTTCATCATAATAATTAAATTTTCAATCAAATAGTAGAATTTTTAACCAAAAGAGGTGAACTATGGACCAAAAATATAATAGTATACTTTTCAACTGAAAAAAATTAACTTTCAACCATAAAAGATGAATTTTCGACCAAAAAATGAATTTTCAATCCAGAAGGACGAAATTTATATCTAAAGAGATGAATGTTCAACAAAACAGTTGAATTTTCGACTAAAAACGATGACTTTTCAACAAAATAGTTAAGTTTCGAACAAAATAATTAAATTTTCCACCAAATAGTAGAATTTTTAACCAAAAGAGATGAATTCTGAACCCAGAATACAATAGTAGACTTTTCAAATAAAAATAATTAAATTTCAACCAAATAAGATGACTTTTTAACATTAAATGCTTTTTACATGCAATTATTTTATTTGAAAATGAACTTCAATGAAATACCTTGAAATTAATTTTTACTTTAATAACTTTTATTTGTTTTGGAAATTGTTCAATCGCGATATTGCTTCAAATGTCCCAACATAGAAAGTCCTCCAAAGAGTCAAATCGATTACTACTTACCCATCGCCCCATACACTTCAAGTTTCCAATAAGATTAACATGGGAGAAAATTTTTGTTTTTAGTTTTCAATATCATTCTACTGTGTTAGTTTGAGGCACTACAATGGGACAAAAAAGTTTCTATGGACAAATAAATTTTTAACCTACATTTTTTTTCGATTTGGACATTGTTTTCTAAATGAAAGCTTTTTAAAGTTCGAGAAGATTTGTGTCCTTGGACTTTTTATAAAAAATTTGGTTAATTTTTTATTTAACAAAGTTGATTTTTTTTTAACTTTTCAGAAGTACCATTTTATTGAAGATTTTCAGATTGATCATAGAAGGTCTTATAACTGTGCTAAAACTATCTGGAAATAATTTCTATTGGTTGAAAATATTTGAAAAAAATGTGTATTACTTTATAAGAAAACTAATTAACCAAAGTTATTTTTTGGGATTGAAAATGTTTAGATCATTGAAGTCCAGATTCTTGGTATAAAATGTGAGAGCAAATAAGATTTTATTATGATAGTTGTTTAATCAATATTAATAATTGTTGTCAATTTGTACAGTGTTATAGTAAAGAGTCATCGAAAAGAAATTTTTAGTGGATTCCGTAAATAAAATTTTAACGTACTCGTTGAAATACAGCCAAACTATTTATTTGTTTATGAATATTGTTCAAATAATCAACACTCGTTGTCAATTCGAAAAGTATCATAAGTGAAGATTCATCGTACACATTCTTAGTCAATGTCGTGAACAAAAATTGAGCTTATTCGTTCGAAAGTAGCGTTATCAGTAAGACATTCTTGGTTGATTCAATAAACAAATTGAGCGTAATCATTAAAAAATAGTCAAACTCTGAATTTGTTTATGAAAATTGCTTCAAAAATTAGTAATTATTGGCAATTTGCAAAGCATCATATCAGAGTCATCGGAAACACATTTTTATTAGACTCCGTGAAAAATTAAGCGTATTCATTGAAAAATAACCAAACTCAGAATTTGTTTAAATAATAAATCATTATTGTCAATTTGAAAAGTATCATAGTGATGAGTAATCGCAAATACATTCTTAGTTGACTGCGTAAACAAATTGAGCCTATTCGTTTAAAAATAGTCAAACTCTGAATTTGTTACTGAAAATTGTTTGAATAATTAATAATTCTTGGTATTGAATTGTATCATTGTATCATATCAAAGAGTCACTGCAAAGGAATTCTTAGTCAATTATGTAAAAAATGAGTCTATTCGTTGAAAAATTGCCAAACTCGGATTTTGTTTATGAAAATTGTTTAAATAATAAATAGTTCTGGCGAATTTACAAATCATCATAGCAAAGAGTCACCGGAAAGACATTCTTAGTTGATTCCGTGAAAAATTTGAGCCTATTTGTTGAAAATAGCCAAACTTTGCATTTGTTTATAAAAATTGTTTGAACAATTGCCAAATAGCATCTATTTTCAATTGATAGTAATAAAAAATTTATTTCTCGCACATTTTATACAAAAATTCATAATCCAGAAAATAACTGTTGTTCATTAATTTGTTTATAACGTAATAATCAATTGTTTTAAAAATTATTTTCACCCCCTGCTAATTATTTCTGGGTAGTTTTAGCACAGATATAAAACCTTCTTTGATAAATCTAAAATTCTTTTTAAAAAATGCTACTTCTGAAAAGTTAGAAAAAATTTACAATTTTGTTCTTAAATAAAAAATTAACAAAATTTATTATTATTATATTCTTAGTTGATTCTCTGCAAAATTCGAGCCTATTCGTTAATTAATTTCTCTCATATTTTATACAAAAACTCTGGATTTCAATAAGCAAAACATTCCTATTCCCGAAAATAACTTTTTTTCCACCAAATAGTAGAATTTGTAATCAACAGAAATGAATTCTGAACCAAAAAGATAATATTAGACTTTTCAACTAAAAAGAATAAACTTTCAAATAAAAAATAGTTGGAAAGTGGAATTTTCTTGAAAAGAGGGGAAAAAATACGAATTCTTTTAAAGAGGGGACAAGGGGAAAGAATGTGAAAATTTTATACAAGGGATCAACTGATGTTATTTCAGAATATATATTTTTAAATTCCGCAAGAAAACGGTCCATTTTTGAGCCCATTTTGTCGATCATAGTTTAGGAGATATTCGTGTTTTTGTGATCCAGGATCTAAAATATAGATTTTCGATAGGAAATCATACATCAACCAATCATCATAGTATGAAAGGAACATTCATTTTTGAACAAAACATTAACTTTTATATCTTAAATACACAATAATTCCAATATAAGGCCGACTGATTTAGTTGTTCCTAGAAACACGCACCATTCTTCCAACGACGAATTTAGTGCCACGGCCACTGCGAGGCAAACCCCACAACTGGCCTTATATTGGAGTTCTTGTGTATTGCAAGAGTAAAAACAAATCTGAAAAATTCCCGCTTAAAAAAAAATTCCCGGCTATTTCCCGGTGCTCAAAATTCAAGGCTAATTCCTGGGTTTCCCGGTCAGTGGCCACCCGGAATAAGAGATTTAAAAACTAATATTCAACCGCTTTATCAATCTGAATAAAAGTAGTTAATTTCTGGGGTTTTAATAGAATAAAAATTGCAGGGTCACCTGATATTTATTTAACGAATAAGAAATTAAATACGCAATAGACGACGACATCAGCAAAATGATTCAAATGCCATCAATTGTAATAGACTTGACTTAGCTTAAGACACATTTTCTCACAAGGCTCACAATGATAATTCGACAATCAAGGAAATTCAAAACAAATAATAAAAGGTAAAGAAGATAATAATTAAGAGAGAAAGTCTCTCACCTTTAAGGAAAAAATTAAGAATGTTTATCAATTATTGTCTTCCGCTGTACGTTTCTAACATTAGTACAGTTCCTGTCGCGATAAGGATTCTCTAAATTGCTGTCAACTTAGGCCACGGTCGGATCATTTGTCAGAGTTAGACGCAATTGTGTCTCTACCCTGTGAGATGAAAATTCCCGCCTTCGCGAGTATTCGTGAAACTCAAACTTTTCTTAAGATGACGCAAATATAAATTGTTTGATGTGATATGTATACATAAGATTCTTAGTCTTTTCCTAGGATGTACTACGACATTTTTTTATCTTTTAAATTAATAGAATTTATATACTTTTTTAAATACTCAAACTCAACAATAGTGAATTTACTTACACCTGTGTGGATGAAGGATTTGAATAAATCATGAAATTATCCTCTTGCGACACATAAATTACTGTCGTGTTCTTTCACCGTGTCTTGCAGGTTTTTATAACAAATAATTATGTGCTAGTTGGTATTTCAATTTTATTGGATACTGTAGACATTAGAAAGGTTAATAGTCAAATCGACTTTCATTTTTGAAGCGAGCTTTAGGTTTTTTTTCTAATTACAGGGTGGCCATTTTGATCAAAGAAAAAAATTCCCGATCATTTCCCAGTTCGCAAAAATGTTTCACGGTCAATTAAATTAAAAAATTTGAACTCTTAAAGCTAACAATCTTTTCACTTTCAGTAGTAAAAACTAAAATGCAAATTAAAGCACTCAAAGTGGAATCCTTGAATTGCAAACTTTTAAAATTGAAGTTTCAAAATTCACTCTAAAAAACTCAATAATTTACACGTATGAAATGGAAGCTATAAACATCTTTCAAATTAACAATTTTAAATTAAATGCAGTTAAACTACAAAATTATCAGTTTTAAACTTTTATAAATTGTGAAGTTCAAAGATTTAGATTCAATTTCAAAAATATAAATCCACATTATCATTTTCAATACTCTCAATTGAATCCATAAGTTTGTACATTTTCAATGTTATATAATTTTAAACAATTTTAACGTAGAAAAATAAAAAATTGAACGATTAATTTTTTTTAAACCGAACTCTTTTTAAATTAGAAGTTAATTTATTTTTATCCTAAGTAGTATCAAATCAATAATTGTTCAATTCTTATTTGTGCAGCAACATTTTTTTTTAATGTCTTAAAATATTCTCTAAAAATTATTTTTTCAAAATAAAAAATTATTTTTCCCAGAAATATCAAGACAATTTTTTATTATCTTAAAACCTTTCAAAATCCTTTTCAAAATTTTATTTCAACATGTTAAAAAATCTTCATTTTGTTTACAATTTGTTGACATCTTTTCAATTTTTTTTAAGTCCAGCAAAATGAAAAAATTTGCCTTGAAAACTTCCAGATACTTTTTTGACAATTTTGAAAATTTTTTAAAATATTCTTTTAAATTTTATTTTTCAAAATAAAAAATAATTTCACAATTCTTAGAGAGCTACTAAATTTTTTATTGGAAATCTTCAAAAATCTATATATTTTTTAATATCTTGAAATGATTTCAAGTTTCAAATTAATTTTGAACCTATTCAATACTTTTAAATATCTCTTCAATTTACTCGAATTTGTTATAAATTAATAAGTGTCAATACTTTTAAATATCTCTTCAATTTACTCGAATTTGTTATAAATTAATAAGTGTTCAATAATTGTTATTTATAAATACAAATTCAAGAATTTCACTTAAAAATTTTAAAAACAGAATAATTAAAATGGTAAATATTTTTTTTAAATATTCGAATTTATCCTAAATTTGTTGTAAAATCCTGAAAAATTAAAAAAGTTGCCTTAAAATCTTCCAGATTCTTTTTTGACAATTTTTAAAATTTTTTGAAATCGTTTTAAATATTCTCTTGAAATTAATTTTTCAAAATAAAAAATCATTTTCAATTTTCCTAGGAAATTTTTTTATTCTTCTGTAACCTTTCACAATTCTTAAAAAGCATTTACATTTTTTGTTCGAAATCTGCAAAAATCAATCTATTTTTTTTTTAATATTTGAAATCATTTACAGTTTTAAATTAATTTTGAATCTGTTCAAAGCTTCTTAATATCTCTTCAACTTACTCAATTTTTTTTTCAATTAGTAAGTGTTAAATTGCTATCTATACATCAAAAGTTAACAATTTCACTTACAACTTACAAATTTTTAAAATAGAATAATTAAACTTGTAACGTTCAAAGTTCAAACTTGTCGCACCGAATATTTTGATTTATAATTGCTCTTTTTAAATGAATAGTCAAATATTTCTAATAATTAAACGCTTGTTTTTCTCAATTAAAAAATTTCATATTGAGTGTGTTAAAAATGTAATATTTTAAATTGAAACAATGTTTGAATAGAATTTGAAAATTAATAAAAGCGGTCAATTATGAATCTATTAGTTGAAGTTACTTTAAAATTGAAAATAGTTTATCAAGTTTCAATCGGACGTTTACATTTGTTTACCTACGAAGGCTTTCGAATTGAAACGGTACAATTTTTAACGTTAAAATCGGTAAATTCTTCAATTTTGAACGGATTCAGAATCGTCTTGTAAAATAAATTATTGTTTACTTTTTAATTATTCATGGTTTCAAAACTGCATTTTAAAATTCTCTAAAATAAAAACCTACGTTTAAAAATTAAGATCTAAAATATAACACTTTTAAAGTAAAAGATTTCAGAATTACGCATTGTAGACCCGCGTTTCACATGGCCTTAAATTTGTCAATAATTTTCCAAAAAAAAGAAACGATAGAAAGATTATTTGAAATTGCATTATATCATCATTTGATATGAAATTTGTGATATTTTAAGTGATTGGATAGATTTATCTTCTAAAAAGTTGTCGAATTCCCGGTTTTCCCACCCTGAAGTATTTTTATTCTAGATTCACTTGCAACAGATGTACCGTTTCAGTCAAAAGTGCTGATATGCATGCAAATTCTCTCAGCCTAAGTAGTAATGTATGTCATTAATTTGGGAAGAATGCCAATTTTACGCATCATCTCCATGCCGATTAAATATATACCGAAACTCTATAGATACCCACGAAGAAATAAATCAATATTTTGTCATTTATTTTATTGAATAAAATATAGTTTGTGTTGCATTGTTCCCATTCACACGATTCGAGTCTACAAATCTACATGCACTTCCACTTTTTGTACATACATCCTCTCACTTGCGTGACATGATCGGATCTCCAAGTTTAATTTACAGACTGAATTTACTAGAGGAACTATTTCTTTTTTTATTATTATTTGTTCTCTTTACTACTAATTTTGAAAATAAATCGGTCTAAAGGGAGAAGTAAACTACTTAAGAAGAACATTTAGGATTAACAAACTGAAAACATTGGAATCTGATCTGTTTTTTTTTAAACGTCTTGGAAAATATTTATAAGACTTGAAATGTTCAGGGTAAGCTTGAACATGTTATATCATGTCCAACAAATTAACAATTTTTGAATGGATAATACAAGCAGATGAGTACGATTAGATTACAATATGATGTTGAACGCATGACGTTGTTCGAGCTTATTTGCTTCGTTGAGACTACTCATAAAGATGATTGTCGACTGTCGTGGATTGTGGGGAAGAAGATAATTGAAGTATTCATCTACAGTGGAACGTGAATTACAATGACCTTGAGTATATAAAAACGTGCAGTCCTAACTTTGCCCTGCCTACAGCTCAAAATTTATACAATTTGTTATAAAACTATCTTCTAATATTTTTACTGTTTTCTATTATGACTGTTTTCCTACTACGACTACAGAAAAGTATGAATAAATAACCGGTTAATCCTCCTGATGGCAATTAATCTCACAAGGATTACGACAAATAGCAGTAAACTGTCTTAACCATCATACATTGTCTTAAGCACTCTGAATGTATAACATATTTTCTCATGTGTATTTGCTCTTTTCTGAGAAAAAATTATAGTATGAATTAAAAAACAACAGAGGCTTTTAAAAAATGGAAGACCTGTCATTGTCAAAGAGCATCTTTAATTAATTGTAAGTATTCAATCATTTCCTCAACACAGAAATAAAATATCGTTAAAAATAATGATAAATACCGGTTTTTCCGGTTTGATCAGAGGGAGTTTTTTCTTTTTCTAATTGGTTCAAATCAATGGAGTCAGCAAATATATTAACAAGAAATTAATTTTAAATAAGTGACACAAAGTTTTGAAAACAAAAAATTTGATTCTTGACTTCAGGTATAAAGTTTAAGCTTAATCATCAAAATATAAAAAGTATTTTCTATTGATGCAGCGTTATTTTATGAGGTTCTTCATTAAAATTTTTGTTGAGAATTGCGACCTAAGTGAGTCAAATTCATAGACCAGTTGTCTGATGAACAGATCTACTTTACATCATTCATTTCCCTTTTACATTAACACGCTGCTCTCACGTGGTGTTGTAACTCACGTTTCACGCCCATGATATTAGAGATTAGGTCTCCTCGCTCTTTCAGAATATGACTAAAAAAATACGACTCACTAAAACTAAGCATTTCAAATAAGATTTGATTTATCTGAACAAATCTGAACATCCTCATAAATTATTTGTACACCTTAGAGTGATAGTGAATGAAGACATGAGAATGGCAACTGCGTAAGGATATATATATACCATTAAACCATTTCCCTTTCAGGGTAGGCGTGACACTACCCGATTCGGGTAGTGTTTCTAGGTTTTTCTTGTAGTTATAAATAACTACAAGTGTGGGCTCACCACACCCACGATGTGCCAACAGCACTCATGTCAGTATTCTTGAATGGTTACCCATCCAAGTACTAACCGCGTCCAACGCTGCTTAACTTCAGTGATCTGACGAGAACTGGGTTTTTCAGCGTGGTATGGCCGTTGGCCATACATTTTTTTCCAATTTTTCGAAATTCTGTTTTTAACGATTTAACGGGAATTCTAGATAAATCTACAAATCTTTACCCCCCCCCCCCCCCATTTACTGCCTCTTACACTTCCTTCCTCGCCGAGGGAGAATATAAATAATAATAATTAAGTAATTTAGGACACTATTTGAAGGGTAGCAGTATACAGAACTAGATAACCAACAAAATGGGAATTTTTAAGGGAAGTGAAAAAGCAGTCTGTAAAATCGAAATCTCTATTTAAAGGTGAAACAAAAGTTCACTCCCAAGCTGATGTATTGCTGAAGTTTGGCCAAAAAAGTTTGATAAAAAAATGTTATCCAGGTTCAAGAAAATTCATGTGGAAGTTGAAAATCTCAAAGTGGCACTCACCTAAAATTCGAGTATCCTTGGCTGTGGATTGCTATAAAAAATTTAATTCTCAAAATCGGCTTGGGAAAGCGATTAAAAATCAAATTTTCCATTTTTTGCGAAAATAAAAAAATTTGCTTCCGAAATATAGGGATCCTGAATGAGAATAAAGATAGTTTGATCCAGAAACATGATCGTATTCCGAAAAAATCAACATTGACGATCGCGATATCACAGTATGAATACTAGATTTTGTATGAACTTGTTATGCAATAAACCCATTTTCGATAAAAGTGTTAGTTATATAGTTCTGTACTGCTCAAAAATTTTCTATCATGTAGTATAGAAATAATTCTTTTTTTGGTCCTTATCCAGCTGTCATTCTCGTATTTTCATAAATTCTTAAATTGCGGAGCGAGTATTTTTCGAAATTTTGGTATATCAATTAATACATATATTGCACATATTTAACAGGCCCGAAAAAGTTCTTACTATATTTTAATGATTTTGTAAGAAAATATGATGTTTCTAAAAGTTACGAGATGGAAAACTGTTAAAGGCCATGTGACGAGTTGGTCACGTGACCGGATTCCTACCTTACCGTCACTTTTTTTATTTCCTAACTTATTTTCACACGAAGCGCCTCATCGAGTTGAAAATTTGGGATACTAAATAAGAAGCACTAAGAAACGCGGCTCTGGTCCTAAAATTTTATAATTATGAAAAAAGCAAAAAAAAATTTTGTTATAAACAAAATTTTTTTATATTTATAAAAATTTAGGACGAGATCCGCGTTTCTTAGTGCTTCTTATTTATTATCCCAAATTTTCAACTCGATGTGGCTATTCGTGTAAAAATAAGGTGACAAATAAAAAAAGTGCCGGTAAGGTAGGAATCTGGTCACGTGACCCACTCATCACGTGGATTTTTTTGTTCCTAACATTTTCACATGTTCAATGTATAGTTCTTGAGGAACACATGCTTTTATAATTTTATCAAAATTTTATATTTGAAAACCTATTGCAGAAGACTTTTTTATTCATCATTTAGTAGTATGCCAGGACAGAAAAGTGGCGACAAAAAATAGTTTGTAAAAAGAGTAACAGTAGAATTAATGACGCCTGAAACAAAGACTGTGGATACTAATGGGCCCAAGTGGGGAACCATACATAACAATTTTGTGAGGCTCTTCACTTGGGGTGATCGCTAGAGAGATTGATCAGCAACCTGGGTCGGAGCAGTGTTGCGAAATAAACGTGTCATTTAAATAAATAACACGAGAATTCCAGATCAATCTAAAATATCTATACCTAACACTTATATACCTACTTATATACCTATCTACCTCATACCTATATACCTACCTACTTTATACCTATATACCCATATAGATATACACTACTATTTTCCAACCGAGCAAGTCACGCCTACCCCGAAAGGGAAATGGCTTAATGGTATAATAATAATTCCCAAAAAGAACTAAAAAATAGGGTATTTTTCACAATTTTTTTTATAAGACATGTTATATTTTTATATAATTTTTAATATTTTCTGCCGTTAAAATTTTTTTTAAATGGATATACGCACTTAGATCGTTGGAAATATACTCACAGCGATATAAAATAATTCGACAAAAAATAAAATTTGTTAAATAAGCCATTTTTATATGCTTAAATTCGTTTTCATAATCAAGAATACTTTTTCTTTTAAAAATTCCAGCATTAGTAATTAAATCGTGACCTAAAGTATGTCAGTTTTAGTATTATTAAATCATAAATAGTCCAGGCGCCCTATGCAATTTCAGGCAGAAAATGCTACCTGAAATTTGACTATCGATTATTTTAGTGTTAGCATGTAGAACAAAAGCCTATATGTTTGAAACCAATGTTTCAGAAGCACTGTGTGTGTAAGCAATCATCAAAGATACCAAAAACAGTTTTTTTTTGTTTATTGCAACTAACCTATATGTCTGTCAGAAAAAAAGTTTAGTTCAAAAATGTAGGTCTTACAAATGGATACAAAATGGCGTGTCGCACATTCAGATTTGTTCATTTGTTTACTTGGAAAATAATAAAAACCATCCTAAGGTGCCTTTTTCAAATATGCAATAATTATTATTACAAGAATTACGTAACAAGTTTCAAACTTTCAGAAAATATGTCTCTTGCCACCCTTAAAAAGTGTGCAAAACTTTAGCCCGAAATAATCATTAGTTTTCATAAAAACTAATTTGTTATTAAAAAATGGACTATTTTTCAACGGAATTTCTACAGATTTGGTCGATAGGATATCAACAAAAAGTGAGCGATTGTCCTCTACAGGAATTGTGCTATCAATTACACTTAGCGGCAAAACAATTTGTCATTATTAAATTGCATAAAAATGGCTACAAAAGGACGGTATGTTTTTTCGTCAAAAAACAAATAGAATAACTTTGTAAATTTTTACGCAATGAAGTTAAAGTAAAATCCATTCGATATGTATTATTTTTCTGCACATTTTCAAACAAAAAATTTGCTGTACTTCAAGAGGGAGGGGGGGGGGGGGAGATAATTTTTTCTTCAATTTTTTCTTCGTAAAAAATTACTGCTACTGCAATTTTAAACATACGAAGCTGAAATTTACATCAAATACCGAATAAGAGCTGTACAATTTGTTATAATATTTGGGAGGCAATGCATTATTATTTTGTTGTTGATCATGGTGACTGATTATGAGAGAAGAATTGACGCGTTCTGTGGCGGCGCGGGCGGATTGGGGAAAGCCGCTGTCGCGTACGTATGGTTATTAGACAATATTTTAAGTATTTTTTACATTTTGTTTCCTAATGTAATTTTTCAAATGTAAATATTCAAAAGAATAATGTATATATTATAGTCAAGGTAATAAACAATAAATGAATGGCAAAATTAGAGAAGATAAATAAAATGTTTTTAAAATTAAGGTATTAAACATAATTTTTTCGAGAAGCAACCAACAAATTTGTAAAGAGCACGAAACGTAAGTCATAATAAAAAAAAACATCTTGATACATCAATTTGTTGCTGAGATATTAAAACTGTTTGTAATTTGAACACGTGAATTCAATTCCTGCGCGAGCGCCTGGCATGCCACACCGGCTTCCCCCACTCCACCCCCACTGACTGCGTCAATACTTTCCTGTAAACTTTTCCGTGAATCAGATACGATTATAAACAATAAATTTAGAATGCATTTCTGTGTGTATTTCATAACAATTATTAGAACTCTTTTTCTATATTTGATACGAATTTGAGCTTTATAAAATGAAAATTGACGGAGTTATTTCATTTGTTATAAGAAGAAAACTTGACATCTTTCGTAAGCCACTTTTATGTAATTTAATTACAAAAATTCGCTCAGCCGCTAAATGTGGTTGATAGTATAACCCTTTTAGAGTACAATCAGCCACTTCAGTTGATATCCTATCGGCCAAATCTGTAGAAATTCCGTTGAAAAATAGTCCATTTTTTAATAACAAATGAGTTTTTATGAAAACTAATGATTATTTCGGGCTGAAGTTTTGCACACTTTTTAAGGGTGGCAAGGGACATATTTTCTGAAAGTTTGAAACTTGTTGCTTAATTATTGCAATAATAATTGCATACTTTAAAAAAAGGCACTTTTGGACGGTTTTTATTTTTTTCCAAGTAAACAAATACACAAATCTTAATGTGCGACACGCCATTTTGTAAATATTTGCCTGGAATAAAATAGTTTAGTTTGAAATTGGTCAACAAAATATTTGTAAATTTTTTATTGGTAATATTTAAAAAAACAAAGAGACTGCTCGACAAACCCATACAAATTTTAAATTCAAGTTGCTCAATTTTGAACGTTTTACTTTCAATTATTCAAGTTAGAACATTCAATTTTGCAGTTAATCAACTTGAATATTCAATTTTTTAATTATTTAACTTTTATATTTCAATTAAAAAGTGTTCAACTTCTAATATTTCTTTTTAAAATAACTATAAAAAATCCTTTTTTAACTTTTCCAATTTTATATTGGACAACAACTTCAGCTTCATTGAAAAATCATTGAAAAAAGTTTTCAGCACTTGAAACTCGTTGCACTTATATACTTATATATTCAAGTTATGATATATATTTTTTTATTTTGTATTTTATTTCTTTATAAATAATTTATAAAAGTACCTCAATATTTCTGTTTTTTAAATAATTTTATGAAATATTTTTTAACTAATTTTAAAATTTTAATTATATTATAATTGTAAGACATTCTTTAATTGTTTCTAAACACAGAAAATGATTTTTTTTTAATTTTTATTTAAATTAATTATTAAATTAAAATATAGACATTTCTGTAATAAATTTTTTATTTGTTTCTGAAAATACAGAAGCAAAATAAAAAGTCTTTAATTTTTTACTTAAGGCCATGCGACGAGTGGGTCACGTGACCCGATTCCTACCTTACCGACACTTTTTTTATTTGTAAACTTATTTTCACACGAATAGCCACATCGAGCTGAAAATTTGGGATAATAAATAAGAAGCACTAAGAAAGGTGGTCTGGTCCTACATTTTTATAATTATGAAATAATTTTTTTTTGTGAATAATTTTTTTTTTGCTTTTTTCATGATTATTAAAATTTAGGACCAGACCCACCTTTCTTAGTGCTTCTTATTTATTATCCCAAATTTTCAACTCGATGTGGCTATTCGTGTGAAAATAAGTTTACAAATAAAAAAAGTGTCGGTAAGGTAGGAATCCGGTCACGTGACCCACTCGTCACATGGCCTTAAGGGCATGTGACACAGTCAAATACCTACATTACCGACATCACTTTTTTAATTTTCCGAATTTTTTTTTTATCTAAGAACTTTTTTTGTAAATAAAATATCGGGCTGAAACTTTGGAAAATGTATGAGAAGACAATAAACTACGTTTACGTACTTTATTCGAGGAGGAACTTCGCGAAAAATTATTTTCGAAGAAGTTAAAACTGGGTAGATTTTTTGAGCCTAAATACTTTTTTTATAAGTAAAATATCGGCTTCAGACTTTCAGAAATGCAAGAGCCGACAGTAAAGTACGTTTATGTACATCATTTGAGTATAAAAGATGCAAAAAGAAAAATTTCAACTAAATGTCAACTCCGGTAGTCGCGATGGGTACGAAAATGCGAAGTCTGGCGGCCACTAATCGAGGCTCTATCAGCTGGCTCGTCTACATCTGAAATATGGGGTCCGCGCTGTCAAAGATTGATGATGCGGTGTTCTTACAATAATATTTTATAAAAGTTGTGTCCAGCATAAAAGTTGAGTGAAATATGTTGTTTCAATGTTGAATTATGTAAGTATTGAAATCGTTATTGGCTTCGTTTAGTGGCCGCCAGACTTCGCATTTTCGTGCTCACAGCGAATACCGACCGAACTGGCAACCGTTATTGACATTTAGTTGGAATTTTTCTTTTTGCATCTTTTATACTCAAATGATGTACATACACGTACTTTACTGTTGGCTCTTGCATCTCTGAAAGTTTGAAGCCGATATTTTACTTATAGAAAAAGCATTTAGGTTCAAAAAATTTCAAGGTACAAAAGACAATATGTACAAAAATGGACGCAGTTTTAATTTCTTTGAAAATAATTTTTAGCGAAATTTCTACTCAAATAAAGTACATAAACGTAGTTTATGGTCTTTTGATACATATTACAAAGTTTCAGTCCGATATTCTATTTACAAAAAAAGATTTTAGGTTAAAAAAAAAAATTTAATAAACTGAAAAAGTGAGGTCGGTAATATAGGTATTTGACTGTGTCACATACCCTTAAACAAAAACCAGAACTGTAAGAGGCCAAAGAGGTTAATAGTACAAAATTCATATAATTCGATTCGGAAGCTACTTTCTTAAAGGGACCTGGAGAAAGGAAATAAATTGGGGTCAGTTTTCGAACAACTCCAGTACTCTCACGAAAATCTAAAAATCTATTATCCATCATCATGTGACAGATGTCTGACAATCTATCTAATCTATTTTATTTACTTGAAGTTCTGAACGTTCAAATCGACGAAATATATTTCCCCAATTTAATTTTATCTAGAAATATTGTCTCCACTACAATACATACAATAATCAAACTTGCGTTCGCAAGTTTGAGCGCGCCTAGGGCGCGGTTGTTGTATCTCGCGCTTGGGGCTCGATAATATATTTATATATTTATTTGTAGACCTTTCTTGGATGGATAATTTTGGTCAAATCATCTTTTTTCGTATCTTGCATGGTCTGAAATCGAAATGGAATTTTTTATTTTATTTTTTATATGTTTTATGGGGTCAAAATTGTTTAGATTTTTTAGTAGTACGAATTGCCGTACATAGAATTTGGAAATTCTGAAAAAAATGATTTCAAAAATTTTGATAATGCTCTAACTTTTTGAATTTTTATCAAAAATAGCTGGTTAACGAACTTGTCCTTTTCTTTTAGGGCTTAAAAAAATGTGCCAAAGCTCAATCCAATCTGATCATTTTTTCGGCAGTTATCGTGCCTACAGACGCAAAACGTGGAAATTTGATGAAAACCGACTAAGTCAAATTTGACATGAAACCAATACCTTGTCATTAGGATGAGAATGTAAAAACAAAAATTTCGTTCATTTGAACGTTCAGAACTATATGTGATCTTGTCGTTTCTGTGGAAAATATTACATAAAAACTAAATAATTCATCATTCCATTTCAAATTGGAAAGCGCAAAATTTTAGAAAGTTGAACATATATGACTTTAAAAAAAGGTCGCTTGCTGTTAAGCTTCTTTGAAGAAGAAGGAAATCTTCAACTACAAAATAAATCTTCCTGATATCAGTTGTAGATTACATATAGCCAGAGTGTCTAGTGATCAGGCAATTTGAAATTCTGGGGGTTTTCCTGACCACATTTGTTTTGGCCGACAAATTTAAAGATGTTTTTTTGTAATTTGTCCCAAATCAACGTATATAAATGGGATTTTTAAAATAGTATACAGATAAAATTTATGTCGTGAATTATTAATTTGTCTTTTAATATTAATTATATGAGATTTGAAATTTGTTCTCTTAAATATCTTGAAAGTTCACGGAATTAACTATAAAATAAGTGAGGATGAAGTCATTTTGTCAATTTTTTGAGAATATATTGCAAAAGTAGTACAAATTTCGTTTTTTTTCTTACAACTGAAATAAAATTTAATATACTAAGCATTTCTCAATGTCCTTGGGAATATTTTGAAGGTAAATTTCTATAAAATCACACCAACTTATCATTATTGTAAAGATTTTCGCTTGCATGGTGCGATATGTTTAAAGATGAAAATGCTGGAAAAATTGTAATTGTAATAATTGACAAAATACCTTCTAACTGGCTTCTTTTATAGAGAATTTTGCCAGTGTTTAACCAGTCTTTTAAGTAATAGCGCGTACGAAATAACTAGCAGATGGTAAAAGATATCGTTCTAATTCTTTCGCGAGTGGATAGAGGCAACCCTTGTGCTTCATGCACTGATTACAGAAATTCCGTTACAATTGAATTTTTGTCAAGTAAATACGCAAAGCACCATGAGTGCCGCGCACTCGCACAGTGGAGCAAAAAAATGTATGTGTACAAATTGATACTCAGAAGCGATTTCTTAAACGATTTCAACTTATTTTTTTTAATTAAAGCTAATACAATTCCGCATAAGTTTGTTGTCTACGATTTTGAAGAAAAAAAATGTATTCATTTGTTATTTACACTGTTAGAAAAATCTCTACTAAATTTAGTATACATGTAATGTAAGCAAAAATGCACAACATGAAATTAAATTTAGTATACCAGCGTACAGTAAATTTAGTATCTTTATCCTGAATTTAGTACACGCTTATACTAAATTTCATATACTTTTATACTAAATTCAGTATGAATATACTCAATTTACTGTACGCTGGTATACTAAATTTAATTTCATGTTATGCATTCTTGCCTCCATTACATGTATACTAAATTTAGTAGAGATTTTTCTAACAGTATAATAACAAAAATGAAAAAAAAAAACAAGTTTCTTTTTGTAAGAGTACCGGTTTTCGATAAATACATCCTTGGAATCAATCTGAAATACTCGAGATCTACCAAAAATTTCATTTACCAACTGTAAAACGTTGGGTCATCGATATAAATGAGAATTGGAGCCTGCAGGAAAACAACGCACAGTGGGCGTTTTGAGACCCCCTGAGTAAAAAAAAAACGATTTTATGAAGGTGTATGTCTGTATGTCTGTCTGTATCCTGTAAGCACGATAACTTTCGAAAGTTTGATTAGATTGGATTGTGCTTTGGCACACTTTTTTAAGGCCTAAAAAGAAAGAAGGAGTTCGTTAACCAGCTATTTTGGATAACAAATTCAAAAAGTTAGAGCATTTTCAAAATTTTTGAGACCATTTTTTTCAAGATTTAAAAATTCTATGGACGGCAATTCATAGTACTCAAAAAGACGAACAATTTATCCCAATGATTTTTTTCGATTAAAAACAAATTATCAGAGTTATAGCATTTGCAAAATCCAAAACAACAACAAAAATGTTAAGCCAAACAACGCACCATATGGAAAAAAGTCAAGAGAAGCAAAACGTTGATTTTTAAAGCCCTAGAAGATTATCATAACAACTTTTTGAATTTTGTCGAAAAATCGAAAATTCCAATTTTGTTCGCACAAAAAATAATGAAAAATCTGAAATTCTATTTTGCGGTCAAACTATGCAAGATAAAAAAAATGAAAAGACGAAAATTGTACACCCAAAAAAGATCTACAAATTTGTCATAAATCACTTTTTGATAGGACGCGTAGTTTTTGTTTTATTCGTAAAAAAAGATTAAAAATAAAAAAATTAAATTTTTGGACAAACCACACAACGACTTAACAGACTGTACTTAAGAGAAAAATTTTTAAATCTCGTATTATTAAAATTACATGAACTTAAAAAATCATTTAAAAACTTTAATGGTATCATATGGGTGAAAATCAAAAAGTTGACAATATGTCCCTGGAATTTTATACGCTTGTGTTTAGAGAAATAATTTTTGTTCAATTACAGGGTTTTATGAAGGCTATTTTTCCCCACAATACCCTATGTCCAAATTATTTTTAGTTTACTCGGTATCAAAATAAAATCCATTAAATATGTGTAAATGTCATCCGATAATGTAACCCGGAATAACTTTTTCATAATTATGGCGTTAGATCTTTTAAAAAAAGCTTAAGATCCAATTGTTACCTACGCGTATTTTTCAAAATTAATTGCAGAATTACAATATAAAGCTTTTTTCTTGTTTTCAATTACAGTTTCAGAGTTAGAATCACTTTTTTATATGTCCCCGAATTTTTATCTCATCCGGCAACAAAACCGTTTTTAATTATTTTACGGCTTAAGATTTAAGATTCCACATTTAAATTGTGAAGAAAATATTCATAAAAACATGTAATTCTTACCTGAAAACCACTTGACTATTAGGTTATTCCCATATAAAAAATATACTTTAAAATTGAGTATGCGCTTTTAGACGGCAGCGCTGCGGCGACGAACTATGAACTAACGGTTATATACAGAAGCACTACTATAGAATTATGGACATTTTTTTGATTTTCTTTTTTTAAGATCTGACGAAATAAAACCTGAAACTGTGTCTGTAAAAGACGCACGAAATGAATTCGAGACATAATAAAAAGATTTTAGTTCCATAAATGTAGGCATTTTTAAATTCTTGCGAATTAAATAAGTAAAAGTTTTATGAAAAAAATTGACATGATAATTAAAATGGGATTTCAAGCGATGGCTTTTGAAATCCCATTTAACCCCGAAATTCTGAAAAAGGGCAATACACTATCCTCCTTCAATGTTTATCCTGTAAGTATTTCGTGAATCAACATAAGTGGCACTAAAACAAAATAACCTAACTCGTTGCATGTTAGTAATGCTGTATCTAATAAGTCTCAAAGAAAATATTATTCGAAAATTTTTTTAATCAGAAGAATTTAATACATAAATAGACTATTCTTTAAATAAGGAGGTTAAATAATGAACGAAAACAATTAATTGGAGAAAGAAGGTTACGTGTGACTGTCAAAATAAGATCAGTACCTACAAACGCAGATATAGCTTTTAATACCCACTGTTTAAATATTTACTCTGCTTGAAATTATTCCAGTTAACAAGAACCCACAACCAGTTTTTCAAGTTCACTTTTAAAATACAATTTCAATAATTTAACTTTTTTTACGTGGAGCCTATCTCTTCCCATACAAAGCATACAACCATTAGTTCTACAGTCGCCGCCTCACGCGCTGTCAGTCATTTCTAGATTTCCATTTGGAAATTGCACACAGTCAACAATACATTTTTTTTTGATAACCCTGTCATCCTGTAACACAAAATTTATTTTCCCATTATTTTGCAATTTAAAAATAACTTTAAATAACCTTAAAGATACGTGTTTTATTAATTATATTGTAACTACAAATAAAAATTAATCTCAATTTACCTGTGTGGAGGCTCTAAAAGCAGATCGAATTATTATTTCGGCATACAAAATATTTTTAATGACTTAAATTAAACATTTATCATTAGATTTAAAAAATTAAAATTTTAAATAAGGGCCTACTTTTTCATCTCGCTTATTCAGAGTGGCCACTCAAACTTTAAAAAAAATCCAGGCTATTTTCCGGTTCCCCGGTCAAAAATTACATTTTTCATGGTTGACTTTTAAGAGTTCATATTAAGAATTATTCAGTACTAATTACTTTATTATATCAATTTTGAAAAGAATTAAACATTTTAGAACTCCAGGATAAAATATATAATTCAAATTATTGTATAAAAGTGATATCAGACTATACAGCCCAAAATGCTCTCAAAACAGGAGAAATAGGGCATTTTTTAAAAGAAAATAGGGGAATAAATTCTTTTAAATAAAATTAATATAGATACCATATTGAGTTCAATATGCAACTCTTAAAATTCCTCAGATTTCAAGTCAAAATATATTGCATTTTCAATAAAATAGTGGAATTTTCAACCAAAGAAGGTGAGTTTTCAACAAAAGTGCTCTGTTTTCTACGTAAAAAGTCGAATCTTTAAACAAACATTTGACTTTTTAGCCCGAAAAGAAGAATTTTCATCATTAAAATTACTTTTCAACTAAATAGTTAATTATTCAGAAAAAATTATTTTTAAAGAAAAAGTTGTATTTACAACTAAATAGTTAAAATTTCAAGAAAAAGAGACGAATTTTCAATAAAATAGTTGAATTTTCAAGATAGAAGATGAATCTTCAACCAAATAATCAAATTTTCAAACAAAAAAGATTAAACTTCAATCAAAAACAGTAGCATTTTAATCAAATACTTGAATTTTTAACGAGATTTTTAACTAAAAAAGAAGACTTCCCACCAAAAAATAAATTTTTTATCCAAAAACAGGAATGTTCAACAAGTTGAATTTTCTACCAAAAATATGACTTTTTAAGAAAAGAGTTTTTAAAAAGTCTTATTTTCAACAAAAGAATTAAATTTTAAAGCAATTAGTAAAATTTGGAACCAAACAAGATGAATTCTGGAAAAAAATATAATAATAGACTTTTCAAATAAAAATAATTAATTTTCAGCCAAAAAGGGTTACTTTTTAAGAAATATGTTGAATTTTCAACAAAATAATTAAATTCTGAACTAAATAGTAGAATTTTTAACCAAACGAGATGAATTCTTAACCAAAAATATGACAGTAGACCTTACAATTAAAAATATTTAACTCTCAACCACAAAAGATGCATTTTCAACTAAAAAAGATTAATTAGCAACCAAAAAAGATGAATTTTCAACCGGAAAAGATGAAATTTTAACCGAAAAAGATGATTTCTCTAATATAAGATGAATTTTCAATTCGAAAGGACGACTTTTCTATCAAAAATTATGAATTTTCAAACAAAACAGTTGAATTTTCAAACAAAAAAGATGTCTTTTAACAAAATAGTTGAATTTTCAAAAAAGTAATTAAATTTTGAACCAAATTGTAGAATTTTTAACCTAAAGGGATTAATTCTGAACCAAAAAGATAATAGTAGACTTTTCAATGAAAAAGAATGAACTTTCAACGAAAAATAGTTGGAAAATAGTCCAAATTGATCCCCTCCCCTACCCTCGTGAGAGTCCGTGACGATGTGAAGACCCCCCCAAAGGGGAAGGGTCATGTGAAGAATCGTCGTACCACCACCCCCACCCCTCTTATAAAACGAATAAGAAATTTCATTCGATGTACTTTAACACGTGACGTTTAGAAATACCCTCCCCCCTCGGGCGTGACGGTCAACCCTCTCCCCTTCCAGCACCGCGAGATTTATGAACGGCCCCTGAGCGAAAAACGAGAAAAAGGTAAATTTCCTTGAAAACTGGGAAAAGAAGGAATTCTTTGAAAAAAGGGAAAACGAAAATAACACGTGAGCCTATGGAACTCTCCAACTTCAAGTCAGTTTTTCTCGAAAAGCGGGTTTTCAATTTATTTGCGAAACATTTAGTGTAGCCCTAAATTATGACTTTATTATGCCAATTATTATCAATTAATTATATAAATTTAGGTAACCTACGTAATCGATTAATCAACACAAGCTTTACATTTTTTAATATAATTACAGTTTGAAAGGAAACTTAATTCATGAACGAAACATTAATTTAAAAATCTTAAATATAAAATGATCTTCGATAATTTAACGGAGATGGTTGTTAACACTGAGTACAATTCCAAACACATTTTTTTCGAAGAGGAGAACATTTATTGCAAAAGTAAAAATAAATCTGAAAAATTCCTGGTTTTCCCGGTCATTGACCACCCTGATATTATTATTTTTACACTTATTGTGACGAATTTGAATAGAAAAAAGGTTTTATATTGTTCTGAAATACTTTTGACAACAAAAAATTTAACTGGAAAATTCCAATTTTTTTATTTTTACCAATAATATACGATACGTGAAGCAATCTAGGAATGTGAGTTAATTAAAGGTTTCACTGAAACGTTGAAATTTTCATGTGAAACAATGGAACGTTTCATTCAACCAAAGTTTCAGAAACCTTCGAAAGTTTCAGAATATATTAAATTCAATTTGAAGCACTTTAAATTCCTAATATTTTAAGTACATAAAAATATGGGATTTTCAACAAACTAGATGATTTTTTAAGGAAATAGGTGAATTTTCAACTCAAAAGATCAAGTTTCAACCCAGAACATTAATTTTCTGCCAAAAAAGAGTAAATTTCAACAAAATAGTTGAATTTTTAATAAAATAGTCACATTTTAAACCGAAGAGATGAATCTTTAACTAAAAAAATGAAATTTCAACAAAAAATGTAATAGTTGATATTTCAACAGAAAACATAGTCTTAGTTTAAACAAAAAACAGTTGAATTCAACCAAACTAGACTAAATTTTAACAAAATAGTTGAATCCTCAAACAAGACAGATTATTTTTAAATTTCTAGATTCGAATGAGTTAAAATTCTTAAAAATTTCAATCAGTGACTGAATCCTAGCTATGAGTCAGTTATTTTCACTGATATATTAGTAAGTTTTACTGATGTGTCAATAAAGAATAGCTAATTCATTGCTTTAATTCAGTCACTAATTGATATTAGTAAACAAAATTACGGAGTCCAGTGTATAGAGAACCAGTTGCTTTTTTAACTAAAAAAAATTGAATTTATGCCAAAAGAGACGAATTTTCAAACCAAAGAGACGAACTTTCAGAAAAACCGCCACCATTTTGTCACTTTTTTTTAAATTTTCCAACCATATTTCGAAAAAGGGCAAGAAATTGTATCAGAATCAGAAAGTATAAATCATAGTCAAAAATTTGAACCATTTTTTGATAATCTACGTTTTCAATTTTTTAAATTCAAATACTCATAACTTTGTCAAAAAATTGTTTTCGACAAATCAGTACGACACGTTTCGTCTGATTCCCTTTGAAAGACAACATATTGAAATGGCAAATAATTATGTGACGAGCGTAGGTTGCCTGCGCGATTTGAAATGAATTCGGTCAACAGAATCAATTTACAACTTGAGAAAATCTCACAAACATGATTCACTGAATAGTGAGAAAATTCCGAATCATAATATAATCTATGATCAATTGAGATAAATATATTGTTTTATCGTATGGCTGGCATAAAGTGGGCTCTATGCTGTCCTAAAATTAAATTCTTAATCCTGTGTAAATGGCCCTTTTAATGCTAACTAGAACAGTTTTTTGTGCGACAAGAACGCGGCCTGGCGCCGGGGCCCGCCAGGCCTCGACTTAACCACTGGTTTCTATCAAAAGAGATGAATGTTAAAAACAAAGAAGCTTTATTGATCAAGAAAGTAAAAAAATGCTACCAAATTGTTGAATTTTCAACAACAAAAATACGAATTTTTAGAAAACAGTTGAGTTTTCAACCAAAAAGAATGACAACAAAATTGTTGAATTTTCAACCAAATAGTTATCTTATTTGGGTTCTGTTAATTCAGTTCGCATTTAAGTGGAAAACGAGAAAAAATTGAAAAGAGGGTTAAGATTATGAATCCTGCTATAAATAATGAGGAATTTTTAATATTTTAAAAATAATAGAATAGAAAACCGGCCTTTTTGCAACATTTGAGACATTTAATGGCGTCGTGTTAATACAGGATTCAATATTTATATTCATCTATATTAATATTGCATTATATTAATATTAACATTAATTTATTAATATTAGTATATTAGCATTTAATATACTTAGTATATTTGAAATTTTGAAACGCTCCCAAAGTTTCTTGAAACTTCCAACCCTAAAGCAATCAGATTTTCATCTCCCTGATTCTCGAATAAACAATAAAAAGAAGATATAGAAGAAAAAAATTCTGATTATTAATCCAATACGCGGGTTTTTCTTGGTTAAATAAAATTCCCTGGAGTTTCCCGATTTCCTGATCCGCTAAGAACCCTGAGAGCAGAAGACACATTTAAGTAGAAAAAACAATTCTTACAGGGTTAAAACCACTTTTTAAAATTCCCTATTCTCTCTCATGCAAAGAATTCATAAATCCCGCCAAATACGTCAACAAGATGGTTGACGAGCACGTCTACCGAGCATCAGGGATGGGTTGTGAGGCGTCACTAGAGGGCAGAGGCCTCGAGGTTTTCTACGTCTTAGGTATTTTCACTTACTTTCCTCGTTTACAAAAAATCGGTTTGTTTTCCCTTCAGCAAGTGAAACAAAAAATAAAATTTATTCATATTTTCTGTAATTTTCAGAATAAAATTATATAACTTCAGCAAGTGATACAAAAAATAAAATTTATTCATATATTTTACGTAATTTTCAGAATAAAATTAGGTACCAAGTTGATTTAGTCTATTTGTGCAGAATACAAAAAAGTTACATTAATTTAAGATTTTGGTCACTTATGTCGCATTTTACGTCGTGCAGAAAACCATGTATTACACGTAGAAAATTCCTAAATCACGTATTTCCTGTTGTGATGTCAGATGGAAAGATGTCTGCACGCCGAGGGCCAAACAGTAATACCACTTGTGTGGGACGAAATTTAATTCCTTTTTATCACTTAAAAAAAATGTTTTTCACCATAAGTGTATTTGGATATTATTTTTATTTTTAAAAAGCTATTTAATTAAATAAAAAAATCGTGAACAAATTTTTTATCGGTTTCATTATTTAATTAAGTATTTGAAAAATAAAAAAAAAGTCCAAACACACTCCAGGTGAAAAATAATTTTTTTCTAAGTCACTAAAAAAATAAGTTTTGCCCCACGCAATTGGTATTATTGTTTGGTTAGGGTGGTCCAAGAATTCGACTTTCGATTGTTGGTGATCATATTTAATCAAGCATTTGAAAAATTTTTAAAAAAATTCCAAATACACTCATCGTGAAAAATAATTTTTTTCTAAGTCACTAAAAAAATAAGTTTTGCCACATGCAATTGGTATCATTGTTTGGATAGGGTGGTTCAAAAATTCGACTTTCGATTGTTGGTGATCATATTTGATCAAGCATTTGAAAAATAAAAAACCAGTCCAAATACACTGATGGTGAAAAATAATTTTTTTCTAAGTCACTAAAAAAATAAGTTATGCCACATGCAATTCGTATCATTGTTTGGATAGGGTGGTCCGAAAATTCGACTTTCGATTGTTGGTGATCATATTCAATCAAGCATTTGAAAAATAAAAAAAAAAAACAGTGCAAATACACTCATGGTGAAAAATAATTTTTTTCTAAGCCACTAAAAAAATAAGTTATGCCACATGCAATTGGTATTATTGTTTGGATAGGGTGGTCCAAAAATTCGACTTTCGATTGTTGGTGATTATATTTGATCAAGCATTTGAAAAATAAAAAAAACAGTCCAAATACACTCATGGTGAAAAATAATTTTTTTCTAAGTCACTAAAAAAATAAGTTTCGCCCTATGCAATTGGTATCATTTTTGACTAGGGTGATCCAAAAATTTGAGTTTCGATTGTTTGTAATCAATCCGCCCCAATTTTTTTATTTCCCGGAAAAAATTCCCTATTTTGTTATGGTTTTAAATGGGGAAATCTCGGTTTTCGGAAAAAATTTGAAATAAGAACTACATGTTATCCACTTTTTGTTAATTAAAGTTTGGTACTTTTAGTCTTGAACCCCTCAACCCCCTTGTATTATGCCCGGAAAATGCCCCGAAAAAAGGAAAAAATAAGTTTTACGTAAAACTCACGCTACACACTTTATTTTTTCGAATTTTTTCAGAAGTTGTTATTTATATTCGATAAGTCACACGTTTCAAAGTATTTTTTAACTCATTTTTAATGGTTTGAACATTTATTATTTGTTTAAACAATTTTTTTTCGCCTGTAAATCGTGCAAAGTTATTATTTTTCGTAATAAATGATACAGTTGATGAATTTCAAGTATAATATTTCTTGCTTAACATATTTGGTAATTATTGCAACCATTTTCATTTGTTTATACAATTTTTCCCTTGTTAATCATACAAAGTTTTTTTTTCGGAATTAATGACACAATTAACGATTTTAAAAAGTGATATTTTTTGTATACGATATTTGGCAATTGTTGAAACAATCTTGAGTTGTTTAAACAATTGTTTCATCATTGGCGAAAACCTATTTTCTGAAATTAATGTCGCAGGTATTGAATGTTAAAAGGGATATTTTTTGTGAAAGACAGTTTACAATTACTTAAACAATTCATCACTTGCTCCTTTTCATATGAAAGATGGAGAAAATTCTAGTTTAAAAAAAATTATTGTTCAAGCAATTAGGGTATAAGTTTTGAAATAAATTACTAAAGAATAAGCGACATAACGTAAGAGATTACAAAAAAGAAGAATTTTCTCCATGTTTCCTATGAAAAAGCGCAAGTGAATCATTATTAATTGTTTAAATAATTGCAAACCTGTCTTCAACAATAAATATTCACTCTTAAAATTCATTAACTGCATCATTAATTCCATAAAATAGTAAGTTTTCAAGATTCACAGGGGAAAAAAATTGTTTAAATAGTTGTAAACTGTCTTTTACACAAAATATCACTCTTGACACTCATTAACTGCGTTACTAATTCCAGAAAGCAGTAACTTTTCAAGATTTTATTTTTAAAAATTGTTTAAACAAATTAAAATTGTTTATATAATTGTCAAATATCGTTTAAAAAATACATTACTGTCAAAATTCTTTAAGTGTGTCATTAATTTCAGATTATAATAACTTTTTATGATTTACAGGGGAAAAATGGTTTAAACAAGTGAAAATTGTTTAAATAATTACTAAAACTCTTAAGCAAAATATATTATTCTTGAAATTCATCAACTGTATTATTTATTTCAAAAATAAATACTTTTCAAGATTAAAAGGCGGAACAATGTGTTTAAACACATTGTAATAATTGTTTAAACAATTTAAAATAAGTTATAAAATACTTTGCAACTTGTCGTTTATTGAATAAAAAAATTCATGTTGAGAACATAAAACTGCTATTTTGCATTTTTTGGGGCATTTTTTGGGCTTAATACGAGGGGAATGGGGAGGGGGGGGGGTTACAATTAAGTTGCTGGGTGAAAGTTATTCCTTAAACATTCCTTAAGAGGCGACCAAACTTTAATTTATAAAAAGTTAATGACAAGTACTTCTCATTTCAATTTTTTTTTCGAAAACCGAGCTTTTCCCATTTAAAATCCCAGATTAATTTCAAAAGCCTGGGGACACGGATTAATGTTGACCGATTTTGAGAAAAAAAAAAAAAACGAAATTTCGTTTCCCAAAAAACGAACAATTTGAGGGGGATCGATCACCAAAATCGAATTTTTACGGGTATAAATTTGGACCACCCTTTAGTTTGGCCCTCGGTGTTCAGACATCTTGGATTTTCCCCCACACAACCCTGAAATACCAAATTTAGAGTTTCCTACGTATCAAACATGGTAAATTACATGTAGAAAACCATTGTATATTATGCCAGGTAGTATGCGTGCCCATCCCTGCCGCGCATGCGACTTATGTAACTAGAGCAACTGAAGTAAACTGAAGTAAACCAAATGAACAACAAATCCAAGAGGGAGTGAATTGAACGCATCCGGCCCAAATAAACATGTTTACATCGCAAATTTAGCTCCCCCATCAATATATTTGCAAGCTATAGCTCAAATAAATCAAATCTCAAAAATAAGATATATTTGTTCAAATATCCTAAATCACCGAATCCAAACAAGATCACGTCTGCCCTGTCCTTGAAAATCACATACACGTTTTGCTTGTCAAATGTAAGACTTCGGAGAATTTAGACCTACTTAACATAACAATCACAATGGTTGACATTTTTGCCACTACGGCGTATAATATTAAGAATTATGAAGTTAGTCTTAATGACTATAAGGAAAAATACAAGGGCACTGATCCATACCTGCTGCTGGATTTATCTCTTATTATCTCTGGGATGGACAATGAGATTATTGCCGTGGCTCAATTTTTGTAGTAAACACGAGATGTGGCACAAAACACTTTTGTTGTAGACGTTGATAAAACACTGGAGCTTATTTTATTGACTTGCTCGCGTGATATTTAGTGATACTTCGGGATAAAAAGCCTCTGCAACCTCAGACGATAGAACCCATTAGAACCGACAACCGAATGCCTGTATTTCACTTCGAGATCGAGAGTTCGAGATGTGCCCAATCGATTGTTGCACCACCTGGTGGCCGATTGTTGCAACATATTTTAATTTGAATAATAAGAGGAGAATCGAGGCATTAGAATTGACAATAAAAGAATCCACTGAATTCACGTTCTTATTGTGCGTATTTGTGATGGTTGCACAATCTATTGATAAAGCGACCTTTTTATTCAGGTTTCACCTTTTGAGGTTAGCTGAATTCGTAAAGAGCCTGGGTTTTCAAGAAAATAAAAAAATGTGGTGTTCCTATTTTCTTTTTGACTCCAAGTTTGAAATAAAATAATTTAAATTAATATTAATTATTCATCATTTTATATTTTTGTCTATCTAAAAATAATTGATAATTATTTCTCCATAATTTATTGTTAAACAAAACTAATAATTACATTATTATATTAATAATTTAGTGATTAGGATTTTATTATAAATTGCGCAATATAGGTTCTGTAAATTTCTTATTTTTGATTAATTTACTTATTGCCAATAAGTAAATATGATAAAATTTAGAATAGAAGAGTGAAAATAAATAACTCAAAAACTATGCTTCGACTTTTTTACCCTAGGCTCTTATTCGTTATTGTTTTCAATGATACTTATTGTTTTTTATGATAAATATTTTGTAAATAAAGGAAGATAGCTTATTTCTTAGTTTACTTCTAGTTTTCGGATTTGTGGCGCCATCTGTAATTTATATTGAGAATTTTTAGTATGGAAATGCACCAAATTCTTCAAAATATTATATACAAATATGTATTTAATTACTTTAGAATGATAGAAAAAAAACTATTATTTGTAATATCAATTTTCGCGATCCATGAACTATACGAAATTATGCTCTTCCAAATCTATATAATTAATTGTTCAATTTTTCAAATTTATATTTTCAATTTTTGAGTTTTCAATTGCACAAATGTTTGAATTTCAAAAAAAAAGTATTTCGAAGGTTTTGAAATTTTGTTTTTTATTTTTTTTGACTTCAGATTTTTGGCGATCGATTCCCCACAATTTGTTCGTTTTCCGGAAATAAATTCTCTATTTTTTTTTCGGTCAAAATTAACGGTACCCCCCGGGCTTTTGAAATTAACATGGGGTTTTAAATAGAAAAAGCTCGGTTTTGGAAAAAATAGAAAAAAGAAGTAATTGTTATTAACTGTTTGTAAATTAAATTTTTGTCACCTCTTAAGGAATATCGAAGGAATCATTTTCATCCAATTTCTTTTAATGTTTACCCGCCCTCAACCCCCTTGTATTGTGCCCGGAAAATTCCCAAAAAATGGAAAATAGCAGTTCTATGTAAAATTCATGCTAAAAATGGTATTTTTTGAAACTTTTTCAACATGACTTATTTTTATTCGATAAGTGACAAGTTTCCATGTATTTTTGAACTAATTTTCAATTATTTCAACAATTATTGTTTGTTTATGCAATATTTTTTTCCAGTAAAACGTTCTAAGTTATTACTCTTCGGGATAAATGATAGAATTGATGAATATCAAGAGTACTATTTTTTTAAACATATTTTCCAACTGTTCAAAGAATTTATGTTTGTATCATTTTTTTGTCCACTAAATCGTGAAAAGTTTGTATTTTCTGAAATTAATGACACAATTAATAAATGTTGCAAGTATTTTTTTATTTAGGATAATGGGTAGTTGTTTAAAAAATTTTATTTGTTTCAAACAATTTTTCATCCTCTGAATGGGGAAAAGTTATTATTTTCTGGAATTAATGTCACAGGTAATGAATGTTAAGAGTGATATTTTTGGTAAAAGCCCGTTTTTTATTATTTAAACAATTAATATCACTTACTTCTTCTAATAGGAAAGATAGAAAAAATGACATTTTGTTCGAATCCCTTACACTATATCGCTTATTAATCAGTATTTTCTTTTAACAACGAAATCGATCTGAAAAAAATAATTAGCCATAATATAACTGAAAAAAATGTATAAAAAAATTATTATTGTTTAAAAACGTAGGGTATATGTTCTGAAATAAAAAATACTGAATAATAAGCGACATAGTGTAAGCGATTTAAAAAACTATAGTTTTCTCCACCTTTCCTATGAAAACGGGCAAGTGAATGATTATTAATTGTTAAAATAATTGCCAAATATCTTAAAGAAAAAAATATTACTCTTAACTTTCGTTAATTGTATCAATAATTTCAAAAAGAGTAACTTAATTGAAGATTTACAGGGGAAAAACATTTTTTAAACAAATGAAAATTGCTTAAATACTTGAAAATTGTCTTTCACACAAAATATTACTCTTGGGATTCAATAAATGTGTTATTAACTTCAGAAAGTAGTAACCTTTCATGATTTACAGAGGAAAAAAATAGTTTCAACAAATGAAAATTACTTAAATTATTGCCAAATATCGTTAAAAAAATATATTAGTCTCAAAATTTGTTACTTGTGTCATTAATTCCAAAAAATAATAATTGTTTATAATTCACAGAACTTTTCAAGGTTTACAAGCCAAACATTAAATTATTTAAACAAATAATAATTTTTAAACACTTCAAAATTAAATATAAAATACTTGGAATCTTGTCTTTTATCGAATAAAAATAATTCATGTTCAAAAAGTTCCAAATAATACCGTCTTCAGCATGAATTTTACATAAAACTGCTATTTTGCATTTTAAGGGGCATTTTCCAGGCACAATACAAAGGGTTGGGAGAAGTCAAAATTGAAAGTTATTGTGTAAAAATTATTCGATGAACATTTCTTGAGAGGTAACTGAACTTCAATTTACAAAAAGTTAATAACAAGTACTTCTTTTGTTTATTTTTTCGAAAACCAATCTTTTCCCGATTTAAAAAAAAATACGGAATTTCTATTTCCGGAAAATGAAAAGAATTGGGGAGGGCGGCGGGGCTTACAGTTTGAACTTGTATAATTTGAACAAATCTAGTATTTAAAATTTTTTCACAAGGTCGACAAATCCAAAGTACTTTTACATAATATATTAAACTTTTAGTTTTTCAATTGTCGTCAAATTTGAAGATTGAGGCATTTAAATTTGAAATCATTTTATATTACAGTGATTAAAATTTACAATTTTACAAATTTTACGGGGTTTCAAAAGGTTTTAAAGAATGTTAAAGATTGTAGGATGTTCATAAAAATTGCAAGGAAGTTTCCAGAGCTCTAAAAAGTTTCAAGTGATTTGAAATATTTTAGGGTATTTTAAAAAAACCCAATACATTTTCAAGAGATTTAAAAGATTTTAAGGGATTGCAACATATTTTAAAGAATTTTAAAACTTTCAGGGTGCTTAAAAGATTCCATGGAATTTGAAATGTTTTGGGGTATTTTGAAAGATTTCAAGGAACTTTCAAGGATTTTAATGATTTTAAGGGATTTGGAAAAATGTTTATACGGTTGTAAATAATTTCCTAGAATTTCGAACGGTATGGAACAATTTTACGGGACCTATCAGTTTTTAAGACCTTTTAGAATATTCCAAGGGATTTTACAAAATTTCCGAGGATTTCAATGATTTTAGGAAATTTTAAAAGCTCACAAGGCATTTTAATACATTTTCCAGGATTTCAGGAAATATCATCAGATTTCATAAAATTTCACGGGATTGCATAATATTTCAATGGATTACAAATATGATGTATTCACAACAAGTGAGAGATTTCGTAGGGTTCCAAAGATTTAAAGAGATTTTCAAATATTTTTGCGATTCACGTGAATACATTTGGATTTCACCCTTAATTCTTATTGATATATCCTGAATGCTTTTAAAATCTTTTCAATTCTCTTGAATTCTTCCGAATTCACTCAATTCGATGGATTTTTTTTAATTCATTGAAGTCTTTTTAACTCACCTAGAATTCTTAAAAACTTCAAAAATATTCTTCCAATTCATTTTAATCTTATGAATTTAACTTATTTTGAAGCCTTATGAATTGAATTCTTCCTCGATTCAAATGAACATTGGTCACATTATTAATGCGCATTTGTCACGTTTGATCTCTTGGTATTTTCATCACTTTTTAGTCTCTAAATTAGGATGTGGAATCTCTGACAATAATAAATTTTTAAAATTTATAAATTTAAATTTAAAATTGTTTTATTTCCTTGATCAAATATTGTATATTAAAAATATTACAAGATTATAATTTTGGTCTTTAAATATTATTGGCCAAGGTAAATGAAAAATTAGCCAGGGAAAACTACGGGAAAAGTAAGAGAATTTTAAAAATCAAGTTTTGCGGCCAACCTGATTTGAAAATTCAAATTCCAAAAAATTAAAAGAAAATTCTATAGACCAAAAAATTATGTTGCATTTTTTGTATACATACAGTTTTGTATGTACAAAAAAACTTTTGCTCAAGATAGAACTTTCTTTAAGTGTGAAAAAAACAGTTTTTTGGATTGTGTTAAAAGCACATTTTTTTAAAAATAATTTAAGCATGTCGTGCTTGAAATGTCTTCATCTTGAATCAAAGGAACATCCAATTCCTATGCTATCACAAAAAAAAATTCCCGGTGCCGAATATCCAAAAATTGATCAAAAATAGCCAAATTCACAATTTTTAAGCCAGGAAAAAGTTCTGTTTCATGATGGGGCATTCCATGTCTAAGACATAAATCAAGTCTAAATTTTGCTCAATTTTCGTTATTTTCTAAGATTTACGGTACTAAACAGTGGTGCCAAACAATTTTGCAAAATTTTCATTTTTTCAAAAGTTATTAACAATGTAATATGTAGGATCTTTTTTGTTAAAAATTTGTACTCTCTCTCTCTCTCTCTTTCTCTCTATTTAAAAAAAATTATTTGGGGTTTTGAAACCTGAAGGAGATCATCAATTGATTTTTTTTAAATAATAATATTTAATTCCTTCTAAAGCTGACATTAAAACATAAAAGTTGTATTTTTTGTTATTTCAGAGAAAAATGGTTTTAAAGTTTCTAGCTCTCGAAGCGCTGCTAAACAAGTTTTATAAATAACTGCAAAACTTTAACCATTTTAATTGTGTTTACATTATTCTTTTGCATAACCTAATTATCTATAGACAAAACAAATTAACAATAAACAATACCTTTCATTTTTATAAACCATTATTATAAACAAATTCATGATTGAGTCATTTTTCTTCATAAAAGCACAGTTTTTTGCAAGAAAATATTAATAGATTCACAGTGCACAATTCTTAGTTAAATTAAACTAGCATTTCACAACATTTATTATTTTTATGAATATTTATTATGAATAAACATTTTAGTTTAATATAATTTAATTTAATATTTAATCATGTTTACAATTTTTATAAACATTCCTCATAAGCAAATGCATGATTTAGACATTTATCAACCTATAAAAGCACCGATTCTTCACAAGAAAGTATTATTAGATACGTTCTGCATTACACTTAGACACATTGAAAAAGTATTTAACAAAATATTTAATTTTTAGAAACATTTATGTTATATAAATAAATATTGTTTAATCAGATGGTTTTGTGGAAAAATGGCGTCTTCCTTGGGAAATATGATTGGTGGGTTTACAACATTAAGCAGACTCTCCCTAGAGGATCCCTATTAGTCCTACGGGTACTAATGTTTATAATATTATTGTTCATAATGAATGTTTCTAAACATTTGAGAAATTGTTAATTACTGGTTCAATCTGATTAAATGTAATGCAGAACGTGTTTAGTAACACTTTTCTGTAAAGAAACGGTGCTTTTAGGTTGAAAAATGGCTAAAGTGTGCATTTTTTTATAATAAATATTCATAAAAATGATCAATATTCTTTAACTGAAGGCAAATTCCTACATTATGCATTTGTTTATAATAATTGTTTATAAAAATGATAGCTATTGATCAGTGTTAGTTTTGTTACTAGAAACTATTCTGCATATATAGCATGTATAGCAATAATTTTATATGAAAGAATAATGTAAGCTTACACAATCAAAATTGTCGAGACTTTAAATTTTTTTATAAAATCGGTTCATTACAAATATCTTATATAGTGCCCAATGTCAGCTAAAAAAATACATAGCTGCTGGATTTTTATGTACTTTCACCTATTTGAGTCTCACCAAAATCGGTGATCCATGAGGGTGGTCCTCCCCCTGTCAGTACAGCGCATCGAGAGTTAGAAATTTGAAAAATTTTTTCTCGAAAATAAAAAAATACAACTTTTAATTGTTATTATAACTTAAGAAAGCTTTGAATAATGTTATTGAAAAAAACTTTTAAATCGGTGATCTCCTTCAAGTTGAAAAACAATATGAAAGTAGATTCGATTTCGATTAAAACAACCATCCCTGCATAGTTCATAATCAAATTAATTATTTTAAGTATATTTGTGCTTTTAATTAATGATATCTACTACAGGTGGATCTCCACTGTAGAGAAGTTTCGCCTATACATGTAGCATAAACACGACAATAAAAAAGAACAAATAAAAGAAAAGAATAAGAAAATAACCATTAAAAAATAAAAACCAAACAAAAATCTAAGAATTTATTTTGTGGATTACTATGCATTGTGGACATTTCTGGCTAATAAATAATACTTGTTCAAAATGATGGAATATTTTCAAATGATTCACTGAAAGGTACAAAACAAAAAATAAATAAAAAAGTCGAATACACCAGTAACTCTTAAGGGCTGTTCAAAAAATACTTCAGCTTTTCCCTAACATTCCCCCCCCCCCCCCCCCTAAATAACAATTTTTCTATAGTAAGTTTAATGAACATTTAATTAGCATTTATAATTAATTTAATTATAGTAAGTTTAATTAATTCCATTATTAAAAATTGAATTAATTAAATGTTTAATAGTAAGCTTAACACTAGCGTAACGCTTGATATGGGCCCCCCCCCCCCTAAAGGCGTTACGTATTTTTTAAACGGCCCCTGAGTTAGGAAACAAGAATGTGCAAGAATGACTCAAAAAAGCCATTATTTAATTTATTAAATTGAATAATGTAATTTCATAATAAAATTAATTAATATCTACCTAAGATCAAGAATACAATTTTGGAAATAATAAAAGCGAAATAAAAGAAAATCAACCAGCATATTCGATAGTGTAAGTCTTTTATGTAATAATGTTCATAAAATTATAATAAAGAACAAACAAGGAAAAAATAAAACATTATAAAAATATTATATATTTTATAATGAATTAAATCTTCATATATAAACACATTTTGGAAAAGAAATATGAATTAACTGAATACCGATATTAATTAATCTTGAACTTATGGGTAGATATTAATTATTATAGGATTACATTATTCAATTAAATAAATTGAAAAATGACCATTTTTGTCCATTCTTGGACATTCTTGTTCTTTTTAGCAAAAAAAGCCCACAATGCATAATAATCAACAGAATTATTTCATAGATCTTTTGTTTGGTTTTTATTTTTTTATATGTCATTGTATTAACTTTTTTTCTGTCTCTTTACCTTCTATACAAAATATTGCAATAATAAATATTAAATAGTTCCATATGTTAATAATTATTATTTATTAATAAAGAGATGGGCCACATTTTCAACTAATTAAACAATAATAACAATTACCTCGAATGTCGATTTTTAAAACCAGTGAAATTGTCGCCTCAAAATTCTTGGACGATTTACTCAGAATTGGATGACTTTTTTAGATCAAACATTTTTTACCCTGGGAGAAAGTTTTTATTTTATATTGAAACCTGAGATCACATTATTTATTATCGCAATCCGACTCCATGTAGACTAAGGAATTCTAAGTGGCATTATTTGACCAAGAGAAATTAATTTTCTAAAAAAAAGTTTAATTTTTTAACCTGAAAGTAAAAATGTTCATCAAAAAAGTTAATTTTACACAAGATAGTTTAATTCGTAACGAAATAGATGAATTTTCTACCAAAAATGCGAATTTTTAACAAAACAGTTACATTTTCAACCAAAGAAATTAATTTTGAACAAAGTAGTTCGACGTTAAACTAAGTATTAGACGATGTTTTGAGATGTTGACTAGCTAATTGAATTAAATGAGAAGGTGTTAAACTAAGTAGTTGAATTTTAAACCAAAAAAGATGAATTATTATCAACGAAAATGTAATGCATAATTGATATTTCCATCATAAAAGATTTTAATTTAAAATAAAAACTAGTTAACTCACTGAAAAAATACGGTTTCAACAAAATAGGTGAATTCTTAACCAAAACGGATTAATTTTCAACAAAACACATGAATTATCAACAAAATACATGCATTTTCAACAAAATAGTTACATTCACGATCAAAGAAATGAATTTTCAAGTAAAATAATGAATCTTCAACCAAAAATGTTAAGTTTTAACAAAGTAGTTAAACTTTTAACCAAGAAGTTGAATTTTTAACCAAAATGATGAATTCGAAACGAAAAATGTAATATCTTATATTTAAACTAAAAATGATTTTAATTTTAAATAAGAAGTGTGGAGTTCGTCGAAAAAATACCAATTTTCCACAAAATATATGAATCGTCAACCAAAACAAACTAATTTGCAATCAAACAGATGCGTTTTTCACCAAAAGAGATGAGTTTTCAAACATCTCTTGAACTACTCAAATTACATATTAAAATCTTTTTGAAATTCTTTTAAATCATTAAAAATTAATTTTTATCAATAAAAAACTTTAAAAAATTTTAAAAGCATTATCTGAAATTTAAAAAAAAAGTTGAAAGACTAAAAATAATATGACTTCAAGTAAGTAATTAAATTCAATATTAAAAAAAAAACATTAAAAATTAAGGTTGGAAGTACAGAACTTTGAATAACCAACAAAATCGGAATTTTTCAGGAAATCGAAAAAACATTCTGTAATAGATTATTATGCAACATGTGCGTAAAATGCGGTTTTACACACGCGATCACCACAAGTGGGTAAATCGTACGCAAACGTTGAATACGATATTTTTTGACACAGTGTACGTAAAAATGCGTTTTTACATACCCATATGAGTGCGTAAAACGTGCATATATGTGCGTAAAACGTGCATATAAGTGCGTAAAAATAAGCCGTTTTACGCACTCATATGGGTGTGTAAAAACGCTTTTAACGCACACTGTGTCAAAAAATCTAATTCACCATTTTAAGATAAAACATAAGCCTACTCCCGAGAGGAAGTGTTGTTACGAGGCCATACAAGTTTGATTAGAAAAAGTTATCCTGTTTTGACGAAATAGATGTGGAAGTTGACAATCTCAAAGCGACGTGGGGCAGGCACGGCTGCACATTGTGATAATAAATCAAATCTTCTGTTCAAATAAAAAATAGAAACAAACTCCCGAGACGTTGAGTTTTTGAATGAGCACGAAAAAGTGTTGTTTTAAAAAAGTTAGCCAATTTCGAGTAAATCGTCCAAGAATTTCAGAGGTTTTGAAAATCGATTTTGGGTAGGGATTGAAAATTAAATTTTCTATTTTTTACAAAAATAAAAACTTGCTTTCAAATTATGGGAAGGACAAATAAGAATACCAAATGTTTGATTCAAACCAATTATTCTCTTACAAAAAAATCAAAATTTATAGTGTGAGGGTATTGCATTGTGGTAGATGATTTTTTGGTAAAATGTTTATAATTTTTTCTTCAATAAACGATAATAATCCCAAAAAATATCAATGCTGAAGCTGAAATTTTAAATAAAATTTGAATGAAAATATTCGTATTACTACATTAAAAAATGAGAATTTCAACACATTTTTTATCACAATGTGTATCTTGTGTTTGATTTTCAAAGACTTCTTTATGAAATTATCCCATTTTCAAAAATTCTAATTATTTTGTTCTATATTTCCACCCTTCAAATATACTTAAGATCTCAATTTAAAAAAAAACTTTTATTTCGAAGTTTGGTGAATTTATGGATTTTTTAGTTTTTTCCTATGTCTACAAATGATTAGGAATTTCTTTCATTAAAATTATGAAACATACCTTTTGGGCAGTATTGTTTACATTTAGCCCCAAATAGAAAATTCAGTAAAATATTCTTGTGAAATATTTGATAAACGTTAATAACATAATCATATAAACTTATAATCTAAATATTTTAATGATATAGAAAAGGGTCTACGCGTACCGAAAAGACCTGGCTATTTATATCCAAAAAAACCGGCTAATTGTACCAAAATGTCGGTACCCGTAGCTATGGTGGATAATTATGAAACAGCATCGGACTACTTCAATTTTTACATTACATTTAGAAATTATCCTAATGACATTTTTTGATTAGACCAAAAATCAAAAAGTTAGATCCTTTTAAAAGTAATGAAATTTTTGTTTTAAAGAGATCCATAAGTTTTAATGATGATTTTTAGTAGATAGCAACAAACTTTACATATTATCTTGTAACCACGCTAACGACTGAAGAATTTGAAAAATCGAATCAGTCTTGGATTCACTTTTTGAGGGTCCCAAAATAAAGAAGAATATCACAACAAGATTAATTAAACCAAAATACAAAAATTTAGAGCAATGGGTAAAGGGAATGTGACCGCCGAAGGTAAGAATATTTTTTTAATTACAAAAAACAGAGTTGTAAGAAGTCAGATAGATTATAGTAAAAAATTGATATAATTTCATTAGGAAGGCAATCATTACACTACCTATTGACGTTAAAAAATGTGAAAAGGTTTACTTTTTTCAAAAATAGGTGACAAAGCAAGTTTTGTAAGTGAAGTGAACATATAATTCAATACTTATTAAAATTTTATTAGTATATCTAATGATGGAAATTTTTTTTTTGATACACTTTTTATGCGAGCGATATTCAAACACGTCATATTATAGTCATCAAATACGAGATAATCTCACTGAATCATTTCCTATGAGGCGTGCGGTCTATGCGTAAGTAAGACAGTCACGGTGACCAATGAGATATGTTCTTTTTCAAAGTAAATGATACTACACGTATTTTCCCGGATTGATACAATTTTGTTGGCGAATTTATGAGTATTTCAACTTTTAAATCTAATGACGTAGATTAATAACAAACAATTGTCGAACATTTGCCTTAAAGTTTGGTATTATTTAAACTAGTACAAGTGGAGCATTCCAGATTATATGAGCGCACTGCCCAAAACACATTTCTCTACTACATGTAGGAGAATTTCTGCTAAAAAAAAATTGTATTTTTTACATTGTCTAAAAGTACAAATATCGCGAATGTCTTTCATGATCCTTTCGTTCATATTCAAGTTTCCAATTACAATTAAAATTTTCGATGTCGTTAACTACCTTTTTAATAATTATGCATCCTTTTAAATTTTAAAAAGATATCATCCACTTACACACCGAGCAGCATTATACAAAAATTCGAAATGTCGCTAAAATATAAATGTAGTTATAAATTTGAGGACATATCAACTAAATAAGACTAAAATATACATACTTACAGGTGATTGAATGAACTCTGGTCGCGATTTTCTAATTGCACGAATAGCATAAATTATATCACATTCTCCTTTAATATATTCATTCTTTCTAGTAAGAAACTCAACGCCAAGTATAAACCGCAGCCAGTAATTCCATCGCTATAAATATAGGGGAGACCGGGGCGAGATGAGCATACGGGGTCAAATGAGACACTGCATTTTCTCTCAAAATATGTGATTTTTGTTGCTGTTCTTTTCGGAAATAATAGTAATAATGATTTTCTAATTACTTGGAAAAAGATAAAAATTAAATAGAGTAGATAAAGTAAAAATAAAAATGATTAAAATTTCAAAACCTGAATCCTGTTATTCTACGATATCATAGAACGAAAGGAAATGATTGAAAATAATAGACAATATTTTTAAACTAAAGTTTGTCGTGAAGTTTATTTACCGAACTTGAATGTACTAACGCATTTATACAGAAATAATTAATAAAAACAGGTAATATTGAAGTTTTAATCATAATTTTGATTTGGGGCGGAATGAGCCGGGTTCATGGGGTGAGATGAGACGCTCTTGTCATGTTTGTCATAACCTCTTTATGGAGCTGGCAGAAAAGTTTTTGTTTGCAAGATGTAAGTAGTTTTGAGTGGAATTTTCGAAAATATATAAAGATTCAAAACAGAGTTGCAATAGTGAAAACTTACAAAAGAAAAATTGACATTTGTGGTTAGAAGAGTCTATGACAGTTATTGTAAAATCTGTTGTATAAAGAAATTCTAGTGTCAGAGCACCTGCAATTGGGTTTGCTTATACATTTTATTTTTTGAGCTGTTTCTTCAGTATATTCTATAAACAGTTTAACAATTATATTTAAAAAATTTCAGAAATATTTTATAAATGAAAAATTTCAAATAAATGTTAATTCAACTTGAAATTAGAAAAGTTATTATATAAAGGAAAAATTTGAATTAATTAACCATTAAATGCATTTATACTGTCAAATATTTATAAAATCCTTCCCCTAATACCTAAATAATCAGACTTAATTATACCTTACAAAATTATTTGTTGAACATTTTACAGAGCATGAATTGGTACGAATAATCATATTGCTCAATCGTGTAAAACAATTATATTTTGTCGTGATACTCATTTCCATTCTCACAATACTTCAAATAATCTTCTATGTGTACGAAAAAAAGGAAAAATTATCTTCTATTAACAAAAACTAATAATTAGTTGAGGTGTCTCATCTCGCCCCAATACGTGTCTCGTCTCGCCCCAGAGCATGGGGCGAGATGAGACATGTGCACAAATTATAATTTTCATATTTTCATCGCAATTACTATTTTTGAAACACTTCGTCTTTTATGAAATTGATACATGAAGGTTCATATAATGTATAGAACCACTTACATTTTTAAAAACTAATATAGGTTTCAACTATTTCACTGAAAATGATAACTATGCTCATCTCGCCCCGGCCTCCCCTATAATTTTTTTGGTAAAATTATAATAAGATAATGCAATATGAAATAAGGATTTTAATTTCAAATCTTACTAGCAGGTTGTCACCACTGGAGCTTCCCCTTTCTGGTATTTTTCAAGAGTTTCCCATAAAGCTACGAACGTTTCCGGGTTTGGTAGTTCATCATTTGTTCCTGAGGTGCTGCTGTTTGGGGTGAACACCCGAATAGTTAGGGTGCTCGCTCGACTCAGTCGTGCGAGCGCGCCAATCCTTCATGTGAAAAAAGCAAAAAAGGAAGCCACGGGAACTGTTGGTGTGCAAACCCGAACTACACGGGAATTCTTCGCTCAGTCTACCTGAATGTTGTAGCCACGCCACTTTTGAAGGATTTGTCCAATCGAGTCAGCCTTTGATACACTTGGTTAGGGTCCCAAAAATGTTGGGCCAAAATGAAGGCCAAGTTCGTTAACCAGATATTTCCGACCAATATTAAAAAATTTAGAGCATTTTCAACATTTGAAAAAATTTGTTTAGAAATTTCGTTTCAAAGATTTTGGTTCATGAAAAAAGGACCTGCAAATTATCCTAAGAGCATTTTCGATTTTAATCAAAATTCAAAAAGTTATATTATTATTATTATTATTATTATTATTATACCATTAAGCCATTTGCCTTTCGGGGTAGGCGTGACTTGCTCGGTTGGAAAATAGTAGTGTGTATGGTAGGCATATAGGTATAAGGTAGATAGGTATATAGGTGTTAGGTACAGATATTTTAGATTGATCTGGAATTCTCGTGTTATTTATTCAAATGACACGTTCATTCCGCAACACTGCTCCGACCTAGGTTGCTGATCAATCTCTCTAGCGATCACCCCAGGTGAAGAGCCTCACAAAATTGTTATGTGTGGTTCCCCACTTGGGCCCATTTAGTATCCAAGGTCTTTGTTTCAGGCGTCATTCACTCTGCTGTCACTCTGTTTACAAACTATTTGTCGCCACACTTTTCTTTCCTGGCATACTACTCTAGCTTCCTTCACGTCCATGCATTTTTTTATGCAAGCTCTCGTGTTTCTATGGCTTCTTATGTCTCTTCGGACTAGTGTCTCATTCACAGATTCTAATCATTCTTTTGGCGGTCTACCTCTGGGCATTCTGCCATTTACTTTACCTTTATACACTTGTTTCGTGAGTCGTTCATCTTTCATTCTTTCTGCATGTCCGAACCATCTTAACTGATTTCTTTCCCATGTGTCAACTATTGTCTCTTTTGCACCACATTCTTTGAGGATTATCTCGTTTCGGACTCTGTCCATCAGTGTTTTTCCGCATATTATGCGAAGAGGTTTCATGCCAATCGCGTTGATTTTACTCCTGTCCTTTTCTTGACAGCTCCATGTCTTGCTACCGTATAGTACAGTCGGTACGAATATAGAATTATGTATGGCTATTTTAGCTTTTTTTGATATCTTTTTATTTCTGAGAATGGACCCTGCTCTACCGATAACCTTCTTACCCTTATTTATGCGCCTATCTAACTCCCCATCTATTTTTCCGTCGCTAGTGAATAGGCTATCCAGATATACGTACTTGTCAAATTGTTCTAATCTCTCATCATTTAGGACAATGTTGCACATTGTTTTCTCAGTTTTTCCTTCAAACACCATGGTTTTTGTTTTATTTACGTTAATTTTAAGGCCCATGTTCTTCATGCTTACAAGTTAAGTTTATTCAACATTATTTGCAAGTCCTCGATTGATTCTGCCATAATAATCTTGTCATCTGCGAAAGCTAACCCACGTACCTTCACTGTTTCGAGATCTACACCTTCTTCGTCGAAGAGGGCCATTCTTAGACACTTATCCATAAATATGATAAATAGCCATGAGGACATAACGCATCCTTGTTTCACGCCTTGCATAATAACGAACCAGTCACTCAGTTTCCCATTCACTCTTACACTCGCTTTACTACCCGTATATGTTGATTTTATTGCTTGTAGGAGCCATCCATTGACTCCGTACTCTTTCAGGACTTCCCAAAGTTGACTTCTATTTACCTTGTCAAATGCTTTTTCTAGGTCAACAAATGCACAGAAAACTTTCTTTCCTACTCTTAAGCTTTTTTCTGTGAGCTGTCTTAAACTAAATATCTGATCTGTACATGATCTTCCTGGCATAAATCCACTTTGGACTTCCCATATCTTTTCTTCTGTAATTTTCATTACCCTACGAATGAGTATTTTTGATTATATTTTACTTACGGTACTTAGCAAGCTGATACCTCTGTAATTACTGCAGTTGCTTTTATCTCCCTTTCTTTTGTATATTGGTACGATAATCGCTTTTCTCCAATCGTCTGGGACTTCTCCTATCTCGATACATAAATTTATCAATTCGCACAACCTGTGAGGTATGTACTCGCCACCGTATTTAAGCATTTCAGCGCTGATACTGTCTACACCAGCAGCCTCACCGTTTTTCAAGTTCTTAATTATATCTCTAACCTCAGTGACACAGACTTTTTCAATTGGGTTTTCTAATGCATTATGTTCTATGTCGCAGTTCTGTTGCCCTATATCTTCACCTCCTAATAATTCTTTAAAAGAGTCTTTTAAAGCGTCTACTATCCCGTCTGTATCATATAGCATTTCACCTTTGCTGTTTCTCATGCTGACAAACTCTGTACTTTTACTTTCCTTTATCTCTTTAAATAATAGATTCACGGTTCCTTCAAAGTAGTTTTGTATTTTCCTCTCTTCTTCTGTTCTGATTTTTTCTTTACTCTCCTTGACTACTCGTTTAACTTTCCTCTTTTTGTCTTTGTAATTATTTTCGAGTCTATTTCTCTCCTCATCGCTAAGACCTGTGATGTTTGATGTTCGCTTGTGCGCTTTTTTCTTTTATTGCTGGGCTGCTTGAATTTCATCATTCCACCACGCATCACCAGACTTTCTTCCTACCACTGCCGTACCACACACTTCAATTGCAGTTTTAGCAATGATATCCCGTAACAAAGTCCACGCGCCCTCTATATCTTTATCGCTTATAAGCGCCTCCCAAGTTGCCCTATCTATGCGTTCGTTTATCTTATTCTGAAAATCTATTCGCACTTCCGGTTTTTGTAAATTTTCAATCTTTATTCGCGTTTGTTTCGTTTTTTTTTGTTCTCTTTCTTCTCCATCCCCGCCCTAAGTTTATTTTAGAGACTAAAAGGTAATGATCAGTATTGCATTCGGAACCCCTCATGACTCTTGTATCTTTGACTAGTTCTCTTAGTCTTTCATCCGCAATACATACATACATTGATTAGCAGTTCGAACTCGAAAGTTCATTGCCTCACTACCCGATTCGGGTAGTGTTTCTAGGTGGATATTTATTACCAATGTGGGCCCACCACACCCACGACTTTCATCCGCAATAACGAAGTCAATTACATCAGGTGTACCTGTGGATCATTTTATGTCGAAACCAAGTATTGGTAATAAATAGGCCCTTTTCTAAGCATAAGCTAACTAATTTTTCCCGGTTATAATTTTTTCTTGTTGGATCCCCAAAATTACCTAGCACCCTTTCTGTATCTGTACCCTGGCGTTGAACGCCGACCCATCCGTTCATATCTCCTAGCAGAATTATTCTTTTACCTTCATCGCAAGTACTTAATGTATCATTTAAAGTGTCCCAGAAGGCGTCTTTGACTTCTCGCGGCTTACTGTCAACTGGGGCGTAGCATGCTATGATAAATAATCTTCTGATTCCTACCTTCATTTTAACCCACAGCAATCTGGGCGATACATATCCTTGATCTTTGAGATGCTGTCTTGCTTTTTCATTCATAATCAAACCGACCCTTTGACTACGATTTGATTCACTACCTACTCCTGACCATATTTCAAAACCGCCTTTCAACACCCCATTTTCTATGTTTCTACTTTCGCAACCCTTTTTCTTCGTCTCAGGTACATACACATAAAATATCTAGTTTCCTTGCATGCATAGTTTCTCGTAGTTCTCTTACTTTAAGATCATTCACTCCTCTAGCATTCCAAACACCCAGTCTCCATTCATCGTCTGAAACTCGAACTTTACGTTTACCGTGTGTATATACTTTTCAAAATTTTGGAAATTTTCAAAAAATAGAAAAAATTATTTTTCTGATAGATTAAGAAATTTCATTCAAAATTTTTACTAGATATCAAATATATTTCGAAACTGTCCCAATTAAATTTTCCGATTAGACCAAAATTCAAAAAGTTAGAGCTTTTTTTAAAATTTGAAACAAAAGTTTTTGAAGAGTTTTAGAAATTTTGGTCAAATTTTCTGGTACATGACAAAAAGACTTGCAAATTATATTAATGCCATTGTTAATTTCAATCAAAATTAAAAGTTATATTCTTTTCAACATTTTGAAAATTTTCAAAAAATAGAAAAAAAATTAGATCATTTTCAAAAATATGCAATTTTTTTCAAAGAGATCCTTAAGTTTTATTCGTTATTTGTAGTAGATTTTAACAAGATTTACAAATTATCCTAATGTAAATTTTCAATTGGACACAAATTGAAAATGTTTTAGATTAATTAATCATAGTAGAGTTAACTACTAACGAACGAAATGAAAGCCTACTATTCAATTTTGTCCACATTGTTTTATTTTTTAAAGAGAACCGTCTATACGACCTAATTATCGAGCACGAAGCGTGAGTGTCGCAATGAGAATGTAATCGTCAAAGCCGCAGGTTTTCTGTAAAAAAGTTGCTTGTATTTCTGTAATGTGAAATGTATAATTAAAAAGTTTTATCACCTTCCCATCTTTTATCAAAAACAGGACCCATGGGTTTCTTCGATGTTGATATAAAACTCCAACTATTCGTATCCTTTTTCCATTCGTCGACGCAAGTCTTGTTTTCAAGAAAGTCAAAATCTATCTTTGAATTTGCATCTTTATACGTACTAGAATAGTCTGAAAAAATATGAATATAAAATAATTTCAATAATTATTCAATATAAATTACATAACAACCTACAATTTTTCTGAATCCCGTCTCTGGGTGCATCAGAACCAGACCAGGCAATATTATGGTTCCAGATTAAAGCATCATTCAAATGATCAGATGTGCAAAGTAATTTTTTTGATTGTGGATTTTGGTCAGTAAGTTGCGTTCTCGATCTTTCATCTCGGAAAACTAATATTTCAGTCAACACACACGAGAAAACTCTGAGAAAATAATTTTTTTCCATAACTCTCTCATTTTGATCTCAAAGGTACTTTTTCTATGTTAAATTTTAACCATTCTAAATTATTATTCGCTAGTCACTAGTATAATGAGCGATGCAAGTGGTAACATTGTTTAGAACACAAATTTCTTTGAGAAACCACCGATAAGATACATCCAAAACTTCCGGCTGATGATGACTATTAAAATGGTCATGACGACTAAAAATAGAATGGCACTAAACTTTTTTTGAAAACAATAGTAAAGTGTACAAGATTGCGAAATCTTATATCGAAATTTTGAAATATTTTTTAAACCTAATAAGAGTGACTGCCATCAAAACAAATGAAATATTCTGTACTTTTTTACATTCTCATAATTACAATCCCCCCCCCCCCCCAGTTTTGGTCAAATGTCCACGTTTTGAGACCCTCTGATCCCAAAAAAACAGGTTTTTACGAATGTGTATGTCTCTCTGTATGTATGTCTATCTGTCTATCTGTATGTCTGTCTTTGAAAAAACTAATCTATTAGATGAGCCTTTGGTACACTCTTTGAGTGTCAGAAACTAAAGGTCAAGTTCGTGAGCTATCTATTTTGGATGAAAATTCAAAAAGCTAGATCATTTTGAAAATCATTGAGATCATTTTTTTCAAGATTTAAAAATTCTATGTGAGGTTATTCATAGTACTGGAAAATTTGAAAAATTTATCTCTACGACTTTTTTCGTTAAAAAGAAAATTATCAGAGTTACAGCATTTTAAAAATTCCAAAAATCAAAGGAAAATGTAAATTGTAAGCCGAACAACGTACGATATGTAAAAAAAAGTCAACAGAAGAAAAAAGTTGATTTTTAAAAGCCCAACAAGATTATTATAACAACGTTTGAATTTTCTTGAAAAATTGAAAATTCAAATTTTGATCGCACAAAAAAGTAATCAAAAATCAAAAATTTCATTTTTCGGTCAAACTATGCAAGATACGAAAAAGATAAAGAGACAAAAATTTTGCATCAAAAAAATATCTACAAATTTTTCATGAATCACTTTTCGATAGGACACGCAGGTTTCGTTTTATTCATAAAAAACAACATTAAAAAAAAAATGTATGGACAAACGACACAAGCTAAGAACAAAATTAATAGAGAAAATTTGTTCATGGAAAGAAGAGCTACAAATTTGTTCCTAATCGTGTTTTGATAGGATAGGTAGCTTTTATTATAATCGTGAAAAATAACATTAAAAATAAAAACATTATATTTTTGAATGAACGACGCAAGGTAAGAAAAAAAATTTATAGACAAAAGTTGTTCACCCAAAAAAGATCTATAAATTTTTTATTACTCATTCTTTATGGAACGGGTAGTTTTTGTTTTATTCATAAAAACAATTTTAAAAGTAAAAAATAAAATTTTTTGGACAAACGACACAAGCTATGAAAAAAGATGACTCGACAAAAAGTATGCACCCTAAAAAGATCTACAAATTGTTTATTAATTCTGTTTTGGTAAGATGCATATTTTTTTATTTAAAAAAAAAACAAGACAATAAAAATACATTTGTTTCAATATCATTGCATATTATGAATTGTAATAATTTTAATTTATTGAAATGGTACATTTTTTAGGGTAGCTGAGAATAAAATTAATACAAAATAAAGTGAAAATATCAAAGAAATCATGAAAAATAAAATTTGTACTTTGTTTTGCAATATCTGAATAAGCAGTCCCAGACTGAGGTACAGAAATAAACATAATATACATCTGATGTAATAGAGTTGAACATAATGTAGAAAAATTCGAATTTTCGACAAAATCGAGTGCGAAGCACGAGATACGTGAAGAGAATGTGTTCGTTAAAGCCGAAGGAGCTTTAACAAAAGAGAATTCACAATCACCAAATGACAGTTGTCCATGCTTTCACCTTTAATTTTATAAGGTCTGTGCACAAATATGGAGGAAGTGTAAAAACCGAGCACGCAGCGTGAGGTAAATACTTTATCGAGCTCGAAGCGCGAATTCCAACAGACGCGCGCTCAAACTTGCGAGCCAAGCGCGTGATGAGAATGTGCCCGCCCAGCGGGCAGATTTTTTACCCTCAGATTTACCATATATATAAAGAAAATAAATGGTTTTAGTTCAGTATAGTTTCTCACATAATTGCTCATTGTAATGTATGGAATATGGATACAACAACAATGAGAATCGATTTTCTTAACAACGCTCTAAAGGGCCGTTATAATCATAAAAAAGTCGACACAAAGGGTTGTAAGATGCTAAAAATTAATAAAGTAAGAGCTTTAACGTCTGGTTGGCCAGTTGACTAAACGGATCCATAACGAAGAACTGACCTTGACCTCCTAGTTATCATGACGTCATCGTTATCATGCCTAACGCCGACGTCAACGTTGACGTCATTAATGTTCGTTCCCGATGAGGTTCAGAAATCCATGGGCGTAGGACATTTTGCAGAATATTTGAAAAAATAATATTTTTTAAATTAAGATCGAACAGAAAACTATTTTATCATGAACAATTTTATGCAAAGTGAGCAAGAAAAAATTCAGATTTGAAAACAGACTTCTAAACTACCTCACTTTTCGGCTCATTAGAGACAAA
>CAKNYM010053354.1:81241-110584 GCA_932195095.1 Andricus curvator | reverse complement strand
TATATATATATATATATATATATATATATATATATATACATGAAACCTAATCCAGACTCGTTATACAATTCAAAACTTAATCCTTGGAAAAGTATAAGCTTTTTCTCAATCATTCTTCATTCAAATATTGATCGCTCAGTTCATTATTACTTCCTTTTGGAGGAGTATAAGAAACTAAATTTGCAGTAATGCAATGGCTTTTAAGTAACCTAGCTTTCGCGATCAATTTGTCTTTAATCAAGATGGACTTCCTTATAATTCCCTACAATAATCAATTTTTCTAAAGTAGTTGATTCAGAGTCAATTATGGTGAAAGACAATGTCGTTTGCGACTAAAACATAAATAAATCACTCTTAAAATGAATTTAGCACATTTTTTTATAATTGGAAAATAATGAATATTTCTACAAAGTATTGTGGAAGTGATATGGAAATTCAAGACTAGCATTTTTCGTTGAGACTTGAAGCTAATTTGTAGTTTACTAATAATTCAGAGCATTAGTAAACTGAAGACAGCTGCCATCAATCCAATCCAAATAGGTAGGTGGATCGCAGTAGAGCCACCTGTAAAGGTTAACAAGGTATTGTTAACATGATAACATGAATAATATAGTGCTTAAAGTGTGCTCCCATAAGAATGAATTTTGTCGAAGCACGCTAAGTTCAACGATGCTTAAGATCACAAGATAATCAAAGTCACTCTTTGTCACGGTTACATTTACCCAGAATACAGAATAATGATCGAAAGTCACGCTAAGCTTAAAAAGTAAACTGATCCAGAGATGGCAAACCTTTCAATAAAATATTTTCACTTCATCTTCAAATTCATAATTTTTTTTTTATATATAAATTTCTTAAATTTAAGTTATGTATTTATTTTTAAAAAAAGATTTACAAAATCAGAGTGGCCGTAAGTGAAGGAACACCAGAGATAAGTCAGAGATTTGGAAAAAAAATATTGCAAAATTCAGGGAATTTCTATAAGAGGCACTTTAAATGGCTGTCAAGGATCATAAATTTATAATTTTTTCATTTTAATTAAAAATTTTCTAATTTTAATTTGAAATTGTTGCTTCCTTCTGACGATTGTATTTTAGTTAAAAATTTTATTATTTGGTTGCAAATTCAACCATTGTTTTTTTTAAGTTATCTTTTTTGTAGAAAATGTAACTGTTTTGTTGGAAATTCCTTTCGGGTTGAAAATTCAATGATTTTGGTAAAAAAATAACTTTTTTGTTGAAAATTCATATTTTGGTATTGAAAATTGAACTTAAATTTTTCTTGGTGGAAAATTTAACTATTTTTTTCAATTCTTCTTTTTGGTTTAAAAATTCAGCTTTTTGGTAGAAATTTATTCATTTTTTTTTAAATGCTACTGTTTGGTTGAAAATTAATCTTTTTTCACCGTGGCTTCAACTATTTGGTGTGAAAACTGATATATTTTGTTGAAAATTTATATTACTTGGTAGAAACTCAATCTTCTTGTTTGCAAATTCGTCTTTTTAGTTGAGAATTCATCGTTTCAGGTTTAAAATTCAACTATTTTTGAACAAATTTAATCATTTTGATAAAAAATCAACTCTTTGGTTTAAAATCCAAAAGTCTTTTTGAAAATTCGCCTTCTTAGTTTAAAAATGCATCTCTTTTGATAAAAACTTAATATCTTTTGGTTAAAAATGCTACTGTTTGGTTGAAAAAAAAATTAATCTTAGTTGGTTGAGGATTCTACCAACTTGATTGAGAATTCGTCTTTTTGTAATGAGTTCAAATGTGTTTTATTTAAAATTGAAATCTTTTTTGGTTGATCTACTATTACATTATTCTTTGGGAATTCATCTTTTTGGTTGAAAATTCAATTAATTCTTTGAAAGTTGAACCACTTGGTTAAAAATCTTTTTTTTTTTGATAAAGATTCATCTTTAATATTAATTTTTTAAACTAAAAATGTAACTTATATTTTTGGTCGAAAATTAATCTTATTTGGTAGAAAATTAATCTTCATGTTTGAAAATTCGTATTTTTGGTTGAGAATTCATCTTTGTACAATTGAAATTGAAATATTTGGTTACAAATTTATTTATTTTGATAAAAATTCGACTATTTTATTAAAAATTAGTTTTTTTTTGTTTGGAAAATCAAGTTTTTTTACTGAAAATTCAGGTTTTTCCATTTTTGATGAAAATTTATATTTTTCAGGTGAAAATTCGTCTTGTTTGGTACAAAATTATTATTCTTGTTTGAAAATTCGTCTATTTGAGAAGAAAATTCGTCCTTTTGGATTTAAAATTCATCTCCATTTTTCAAAATTCAACAGTCTTCTAAAAAATTCAATTATTGGGTGCAAACAAAACTGTTTTTGGTAGAAGTTTAATCTTTTTTCTTTAAAAATTCGACCATTCGGTTCAAAATTCATCTTTTTGGTCGAAAATTCAAGCGTTTCGTTGAAAAGTCATACTTTTCAATTGAAAATTAATCTTTAATGGTGGAAGAGCTATTTTTTTGGTTGAAATGAATGATTAAATTAGAAATTTTTCAATTTTACTTTTAAATTGTTGTATTCCCTATATAAAAAACTCTATGTTAAAAACGTTAAAATATTAATATTCTGATCTCCAAATATTAATGGTCTGGAAAAATCGTGAATTGATCAGGAAAAAATCAGAGAAAAGTCAGGGGATTTGGAAAATTAAGTTTTGCGGCCACCCTGCTAATGATTTAGAGACATGTATATACACTCATTTTCTCCATTACTCACTTATTGTGCAGAATGTCGCATTGAATTTCTTGTAATCCCAACTACAGGAACATATTCCCTTTCTGCATTTGACTCTATCAATATAATTGTTCAGGTAACACTCACTCTCATTTTCGCAACTTTGACCAAGATCTGAAAATTAAATAAAATTAAAATTTTTTCAATTCACGGAAATGCCAATTCCCAGTGCCCTTACATTTCTTCTGGAAGCAGTTAGCATTATTGTAAAAATAACCATCTGCACAGGTACAAATCCTAGAAGTTGCATTTTTTCCCACATCTTCTTCAAGAGAAATTGGTGAACAAATGCCATTATTTAAGGAAGAATTGCACTGCACATCGTGTTCGCATTTATTCCCATAGGATGAAACTGAAAAAAAACAATCACTGGAAAAGTAAATAGGCAAAATCAATAATTATAATAATTGTAGGTACTTACCTTCGACACAATTATCTTCAGTTAAGGGAACATGATTTTCTTTACATCTACAAATTTTGGAAACACAGTCTCCATTGTTTATAACGCAGTCTTCACTCTTATCACAGGTAGCATTAATTCCTGAAAATTGCAATCGATAATTTTAATAAGTGCTCATAATGAATGCTATTTAAAGAATACAATTTTTTACTAGAACTTACCCGTTGGTATCTTTACACAAGATGTTTTCTCTGAATTCGGAAGGGTACCATCCGGACAATTACAAATGGAATTTCTACAAGAAAGATTGAAGTCTAATTCACGAATATGACAGTCTTTGTCGCTTCGGCAACTATGTCCAATTCCTTTATTCATCCAACAAAATAATTCTGATCCCTCATAATGAGAATTATTATTGCAAAGACAACGCTTCTCGTGGCAGATAGCATCAGGCCCAAAGACGTAGCATTGTTCATTCTGAAGACATGAACTATTGTAGGTCCTAGTAACTTTAAATGAATGTTAAAATGAAAAGACTTTTTATTTAATACGGTTTAACAATACAAGTATTATTGATCTATTTGTAATTAATTGATTTATCTATACCTTTGAGACACTTTCGATTATTCAGAGACGCAACCTTTCCTGTTGTACAACCCCATATCCCTCTTCGGCAAATGGATTGCTTAATCATCGGAACATCATCTTCAGAACAAGGTTCTCCTAACTCTGCAATTACAAAAAAAATTAATCGTAGATAAAAAATAATTTTTAATTTCAGAACTGTTTAATTTACCTGCAACACATTTTCTGTCAGAATTAAAGTGAGCACGTTTACAAGTGCACTTCAATTCTGGGCCACAGATCATATTTTCGTTTTTACAATCTGTATCTTTTTTACATTCGTTTTCAAGGCTCGAATCTGAATATAAATAGAAGATGATGAAATTATTATTTTTTTAAATATAAGTTCATTAAAGCTGCTTTAAAGATTACTTACTTTGCACTTTCAAATCCGCATTTTTGAATTCGTGTAATAAATAATGTGACTCTTTGCCTGATTGGCAGATAAATTTAGGACATGTAGCTGTATTATTAAATCTGCAGTCAATATCTACTGTACATTCTTCGCCTACAGCTAAAATTTTTAACGAAGCTTAGCAAATTTCGTAAATAAAAATTAGTCTTAAAAAGATAAGAAATAATACCCCTTCACAAAATGTTTTTATTTTACTTATCTCTTAGTAAATATACATTAAAAAATACCTTCCGCTGCTCGCCGACATGTACGATATTCTCTCTCATAAAAACCGTCGCTACAGGCACAAATTCCATTTTTGCAGGAAGAGGCTTCAAAATCTAAATTCACGTAACAATCGTCCTGTGTTCTACATTGTTTACCTAAGCCTTGAACCAAGTAGCAAAATTGTTATTATTTATTTTTGTAATAAATAATGTTTAACCCTTATAGTAGAAAGGAAGAACAATTGAAAAATATATATCTCACTTGAAGAGGCGTAACATCTGCCGTGTAGGTAATGGTACCCTTCACCACAAATACAAGTAGTATTTTTGACATTATTGTTATTTTTGTCGATTTCGCATGATCCACCAGCGAGTAAAAATGCTGAACATTGAACTGTGTCTTCACATAACTCTCCATAAGAACTGACAACTACAAATAAAATACCAGTTACAATAATTGGGAACAATAAATCAAGAATATCAAATTCTACAGTAACATCTAGATTTAAAGAAGTAATTTATAACATTTTTAATAATTTTTTATGATACATACTACAGTAGTCCCAAAAAGACCTTCAGTTTTTCGATAATTGCACACTTACAAATGGTTCCTCGGGTGTCAAAATTACTTCTGATTTTTTTAAAGAAGTTGTTAACAATATTAAGGGGTCTCCCAAAAACATTTCCAATAGTTCATGATATTAAAGAAACTTGCCGAAACTGTACAATTTCCAAAACTGAAAAATTCTCAAATTCAAACAATTAAAAACTTGTTAAATAATAAAACAAATGATAATAAATATAATAATATACTTTTCTCTGATAAACATATTTTCTATTTTATTTATTATTGAGTAATTATTAAAACACTTTCTTAATTGTTTAGATTCAGGAATTTTATTATTCGGAAATTTTCCTGTGTCGGCAATTTTATAGTCTCGCATTTTTTTAGTCCGCAGCGGGACGACTGAAAAATCTCGAAAAATAAAATTCCTGACTCTGGAAAATTCCTCGAAACAGAAAATATTAGAAATAAAAAATACCCAAAATTAGAAAATTGCCGAAAATTCAAGATTCGCGAATAATAAAATTCCTGAGAGTTTATGATATTACTGAATTTAAAAATTCCCGAAATAAAATAGCCCAAATTATAAAATATATAATAAATTAGATTCGGGAATTTTATAATTCGGAAATTTTCCTGTGTCGTTAATCTTATAGTATCGGATATTTTATAAAGTCAGCAATTTTATTACAAGAATGATCTCTGTTCGGAAATTTTCATATTTGGTAATATTAAAAACTTTCGGGAATTTTATTGGTCCGGAATTTCACAATTCGGAAATTTTAATTTTCGATAATTTTATAATTTCGGGAACATTCTATTTTAAATATTTTTCAGTCGTTTCATGTCGGTAATTTTATTTCAAGAATTACTCATGATTATGAATTTTCAAATTCGCGGTAATATTATAAACTGTCGGGAATTTAATGTTTGGCAATTTTTCAGTCATCTCCCACTAAGACCGTTCAAAAATATAATGCTTATTTTCTTCAAATAACCGATATTAATAAATTTATTTCACTTTGAAATATATAAAATGCATTATTTATAGTGCAAAACATCACTAAGATTTTTGACATAATTATAAAAAAATATTCAAGGGGGCCTTCTTTGCTAAAAAATACTGAATGAAAAAGAATTAACGTTGCTGATGAATTCTTTTTACCTTGGCATGCACATTGCGCACCCATCGTATTTTTGTCAGTCAAATAAGAAAGTCAACTGCGGACCAAATTAAAAAAAAATTAGGAATGCCAGAGGCCATTTTTGTGAATTTTTTGGTTTTATCAAATTCTTTTCCTTTTTTCATGAAGTATTTTTTTTATTTCAGAGAACCTTTTTTATATCCCCCTGGGATCCCTAATTTTTTTTATGTTTATTTTAAAAATCTGAATGATGTATTTCATTAAAAAGAATGCAATTTACGTCTACCACACACTGGAGCTTGAATTTAATCAATCCGGATTTACTGCGTTCCGAGAATTAATGCCGCAGCGGTTTCGTGATGCGGGGAGCGCGAGAGCGTTGCTCAGACAAGCGTGACTAACAGCTCAAGGGCCGTACTCTCAGCGCGTTAGTTGCATCAGGTTACGTCATGCCTCCAAATCCAACAGAAATCGTTCATGTGACCCTGCCTGTTTACGTTCGGACGGTCTGGATTGAGTTTCAAGGCTACTACAAGCCATGCCCGAAACCGTTATTAAATCCAAGTACCAGTGTATATGAGGTAACTTTCACATTAAAAGGAACAATTTGAAGTGCGCCAGTTCAGAAAGAAATTAGGTCCTTTTTTGGACCAACCTAATAAATACCTTTGAGGCAGGCAGTCAAGCCAGAGTTAAAAACGTATCCTGTTTCACAATTGCATTTTTTTTCAATGCATCTACTTCTAGAAGCCGTGCAATCATCATCGGAGTTGCATTTCCAATCAAGATTGAAACCTGCAAATGAATTTTTATTTAAAATTCGTAATTCGTGATTAAAACAGAATTATTAAATTATATAAAAAGAGAACATATTCCCGTTTTCAGCTACCAGTGCAACTTCAAATTACAATATTCACTTTAAGTCGAATTACAATAAAAATGGGTAAAAAGTGAAATTAAAACTTTTAAATGTATAAGCTTTAAAAATTTGATAATTTAAAGCTGAGAAAAGATCAAAATTTGGTACAACACATATTTTTCGTTCGAACTGTTTTCTCTTTTTCATTTAAGCAGAATTTCTTCTAAATATCTGAATATTTGATTATCTACCTTCCTATTTATAGCTATAGCTATGAATCAATATCAAAATTTAGGGTATTGGAAAAGGGCAGAATAAGAAGATGAAAGATTTCTAAAATCGGTTTCAAACGGAAGAGACAGCTTGCGTGTCTTCACAGAACTGGTACAAAGAGGTAGACACATATTTATGTATGCGGTTGATGATCTATGACTTCAATCGCAAGTTCGTGGGAGAAAAAGCGTGAAAGCACGTTTTAAGAACAATTTCGCGACACGAGTTGATACGAATCTTGATTCTAAACGTGCCCCAGGGCATGAGAATCGATACTGTTATTTCCACACGAAAGCTTCAATAAACTTTTCAAGATTTTTTTATTACTTCACTTATTCTCATTTCAGGTCAAAACCATATTTTTCTTCTCAATAAAGATTCAATCTTAGAATTTTCAATTTATATAGAAATTAAGGGTAAATGTCAGTACCATAGATGCTATATGTATTGATACTAACTTTATCAATGCCTAGCACATCTCAGCACAACTTTTAGACTTTCAAAATTTGTGTGTAAACAAAATTATTCCAAGTTCAAAAAAGTCGAGTTTATTTGAAAAATATGCTGCTTTCTAATAATAGATTCCTACCTTACCGACATCGAGACAATTCTATAGCTGAAATGGTTCGTGTCCGCGCTAAGTTAGTAGGTAGGCAAGGGCATTTCTATATGCAAATTCTTACCTTACCCACATCAAGACCATTCCATAGAAAAATCAGTTCGTGTCCATGCTATTTTTCTAGAAAAGAAACCACTTTTCTAGAAACTTAGCATGGGCACAAAGTCATTTTCTAGAAACTTAGCAAGGATACGAAACACTTCATTTCTTTTCATTTCATCTCACTTCATTTCGATGTCGGTAAGAAAGGAATTTGCATAGAGAAACGCACTTCCCTATCTACTAACTTAGTACGGACATGAACCAGTTCAGCTATACAATGTTCTAGATGTCGGTAAGGTAGGAATCTATCATTTTAACGCAAATGTCCCTCCTACTCATAGCAAAACTTAGAACAACTTTCCGATTTTCAAAATTCGCATTTTTGAACATTTTTGTCCAACAAAAATTATTGCGAATTTTAAAAAATCGAGGTTCACGAAAAAGATACAGATGAATGCAAATTTTATTGAAAGATAGTTTTTGCGCTCTCCTGGTACAATTCAGTACAACTTTCAGATTTTAAAAATTCGCTTTTTTCAATTTTTAACGTGGTGCCCAAAACAAGTTTTTCGTCAATTTTGTCTCAAATATTGATTTTTTCGTAAAATATATATTTTGCGACAAAATAGAACAAAGATCTAGCAAATTTAGCACAACTTGTTTCTTTTAAAAAAATGTCAAATTGAGTTGTTGTTAATGTTACTTTTTTCGAAAATGGTACGCAAAATAGAATTTCTGTTTACGGCACGTTCTTGCACGTGTTTGGTGCTAACCAGCAGAACTTTTTTTTTTTTTATTTGAAAAAAAATAGAGATGGTAGCCCCAAAAGAGTTATTTTTTAATTCTAACTTAAATTTTGATTTTTTTTTAATATTGATTGAGGCTCAATAAAGCACAAAGCTAGTAGTCCGGGGAAATTAGTCTTTTTTCCAGAAAAAAAAGGTAAAGTTTTTTTTTCTTCATGATCATATCCCTGACGGCATGAAAAATGAATACCAAAAAAGTTCCCCATCGGATCGGCGCCGCATACAGCCCTAGCCTCGAAAAACATCCCTTAGACGGGTAGTAGCGCTGGTTCTTGGCTATTATATACGAAAGGGTGCGTCGGAGGACAAAAATGAATAAGGGTGAAAATATTTATAATGAAATTTTCAATAAAAAAGGTTCCATACACTTTTGCTGTACAGGCCATAGGTGATGCGTAATCAGCTCCAGGAGTGGGGGGGGGGATGTGTTGGCGTATGTTGCGAAACGTACTCGCGCGCTTAGTTTTCGGCCCATAACTCATAAACGGGTAGTTTTTGGACAAAAATGCATACAAGAAAATTTGTAGAGCAGAAAATTTCCTTTTAGGACCAATACATTTTTTTGGATTACATCAATTTGGAAAGTCATTATTAATATTTTTTTAAATGCACGTACAAGCACTGGGATCTCATTTCCACACCAGTCCTGAGATAGAGTTTTTAGTGCGTTTTTTTTATTGTGGTCTCCCCTATAGGCCTATTCCACTGATCATTGGTTAATAATATTACTCGGAAGAAAAATTATCTTCTTTTGTTGATAAAATTTTAGACATTGTCAGTGCCAGTTGCATATTGTATCATGGGCTTATTTTGAAAGTTTTGACTTTGTGAATGAATATTTCACTCATAATAATGTGCCTAATCTTCAATTATATCTTCTTCGTCATCAGTTATTTCTTCTTCTGCATTAAGACAACCTTGACCTTGGCAATTGAGGCACATGCCTGAACATCGTAGACCAGCTTTTGCGCATCCACATCGCTTTCCACACCCCATTTTGCATGAGCAAACAATCAAATTCATCAAGCTTGCTGGAGCTGGCGCTTCTGTTGTGTAAACGGGTGATAAGCTGTTACACCAGAGTCTCGATAGATGAACAATCTCGGGGGTTGCCTGAAAATAGCCTTGTTCATATAGCGCTTACAGCGAAATGTAAACAGTCAGGGCCGCCTGAATCGTTTCCATAATATTGCGCAATCTACTTGACTGAGTTAGTAGTGCATGCATCCCTTCCGAGGCGGAGTCGCAACCATCTCTCGCCCTGCCCCCTGAGAAACTGCGGGGACCAGCAATTCTAGGAATTCATATAACGCGTGCGATCGCGCGTTCAAATAGCGAGACTCTGGTGTAATATTTTTTTCCAGCCCCACTCTTCTGGGTCAAGTTCTATCCCTCTCCACATTTGAATTTGATGAAAAGCACGATAAGAGTGTTGACGAGCAGTGGCGCAAGGAGGCGGAAGTCCAGACAAAAGGACAGCATGACTGGACTGACTCACAGATTTGTTAAAAGAAACAAATCTATAATTATTCATATTAATTTCAGAGGATGGGGCCTTATACAATGCCAAAATGAAGCGTTCCCCCGCTTCTGCAGCTTCATCATGTGTCGAAACAGGGTTGTTGAAAATCGTCACAATATCTTCAAGTTTTGCCAAGAGTATATCCTTCCTGAGCAAAGCAGTCGTTTTTAGTTTTCCGTACCCAAAGAAAGAGGACGTAGTATCACACCCGCTGAATGCATGGGCAAATAGAACTGATTCCTTGAAAATTTTCAAGAAACCACAATGTTGCAAGCGTTGTGAACTATGAAGTCGAGATTTAACATTTCCTTGCCCTTCTTTTAAAAAGAATATATCTTTATCCGCTGGAGAGAGAGAGAGCAGTTATTAAAACAATAAGATCGACATCTTGTCCGACTACAACAGACTTATTATAATCAAACTGTGTTATAGCAGTCTGAACAATTCTTCGTAATAAGTTCAGGTATCCATCTTTGCGAATTTTTACTCACTCCTCTAAGATTGTCAATTCCACTTTTTAATTCGACTGTCTCACCTAGACTCAAACTTTTTTCGCATATAAAACATTTACTTGTTGAAGCCATGATGAATTTCGAAACACAACTGGCTCATACACTGAGAAAAAAACTTATTTGAATCGAAGAAAATTTCTTTGATTCAAAGAAATGGTAGAGTAGAATGTGGCTGATGAAATATTTCTTCAGATTAAAGAAATGTTTTGTTTGGATCTAAGGAACGCAATGCTTAAGGCATATAAATACTTACTTGACACTGTAAAATATTCGTTGAGCGAAATAGATTTGTTATTGACTGTAATAAATAAGTATTTGATATGATGGGTGAGATCCGCAATGTAAAGAAGTATGGTGTAAGTTCAAGAAGATAATTATTGCATACAAATAAATGTAACTCCGACTCAGTAAAAGTTTTTTTTGAACTAAATATATGATTCTTTGCTTCAAATAAGCATATTTTTTGGTGAAATAAACATTTCTTTGCGACAAAGAAATTTTTTTCAACGGAAATAAATATTTATTTGTTTCTAAGATGCGGCATATTGTTTTTAAAAGAGACATAACAGAGTTGATAAAATATTAATTGACTCAAAGAACAATTTACTCAAAGAGAAAAAGTTCTCCTATTGTTTAAAAATTTGGAATAGTTGAAGTACAGAAATTAATCAGGCCTATTTATTGAAAAAAAATTTCCATGCAATTATAATGATTATAATTTATAATAATATATTTATTTTCATTTTCGCGGAGTAGGAAAAAGAATTTCAAGCAAGACCAACTGACCAATGTTTAGCAAGACCGATAAACACCAATCACCACATATTTGAGATTATATCTACGGTGAAAATGTATGGCTAACTTAAAGACTGGAGAATCCATTTCTATTGTGAGCGTATAAAATCTGCGCATCTGGCGGTATATGTCTGAACTACTCAGTACAAATAAGGAATTTGACCAACATATTTTTTCGAACGAATGGTGTATGAAGTTATTTCAAAAATATATTTCTTTACTTGAAGGAAATGTTTATTGGGCATAAATCGCTTCACTCTATTTATTAAAAGAAACATATCTTTCAAGTGAATATATTATTACTAAAGTGAACAAATTACTTTATTTGACTAATGACACGTTCTATTAGAAAAACAGTATCAATACCCTTATATGAAAGAAATATCGCTTTGAATTAATTAATATTGCTTTCAGGTACGTCCGAGGGTACGTCAATATTTCTTTGATTCAAAGAAACCAAAATATTTGTTTCACGCATCGATAAATTATTTATTTCAAATAAAATGTTTTTTAATTCAGAGGCTCAAAATCATTGAACTGAAAAAATATTTCTTTGGATGCAAAAGCGAGATTCAAGAAAACTAGGTTCTTAGCTTTAAAGATATCAATACCTTGAGTTAATTATCTCATATTTTGAGGTCAAGAAATATTTCTTTATTTCAAAGAAATGGCGCCCAAAGAAATGATTTCTTTGAATCAATGCACGAGTTTGTTGCTTCTAAACAATATTCAGTACAATTAAGTAAACGGTTTTTTTGGCTCAAATAAATGCAATCAAAGAAATGCATTTCTTTGGATCCACAAATTTTTTTTCTCAGTGTAGTACTTCAGCATCATTACTGCTTACTCTGTAGAACAAGTGCATAGAGAGGGTCCCTTTCTTGAATCTACAGGGTGTAGTCTAGCTTCTTATCGGCACTCCAACTTTCAATTCTCATGTGATATATTTTTAAATATAAGAGTTCAAGGGCTGAGTAAAGCAATCTCTAACAGAAATAATGAGTTTTATAAGAAAACTTACAAAAGCGATTTTTGAATTGCTATATATTTAACTATGGAATGTTAAATTATATTTTGAAAGAATTTAATCTTTCGTTTGTAAACCACAATAAAAAAACGCATAAAAAACTCTGCCTTACAGGTAGGTGGGAATGAGATCCCAGTGCTTGTACGTGCACCTAAAAAAAAATTAATTATGACTTTCCAAATTGATGTACTGCAAAAAAATGTATTGGTCCCAAAAGGAAATTTTCTGCTCTACAAATTTTCTTCTATGCATTTTTGTCCAAAAACTACCCGTTTATGAGTTATGGGACGAAAACTAAGCGCGCGAGTACGTTTCGCACCATACGCCAAAACATCCCCCCCCCCCCACTCCTGGAGCTGATTACGCATCACCTATGGCCTGTACAGCAAAAGTATATGGAACCTTTTTTATTGAAAATTTTATTATAAATATTTTCACCTGTATTAATTTTTGTCCTCCGACGCACCCTTTCGTATATAATAGCCAAAAACCAGCGCTACTACCCGTCTAAGGGATGTTTTTCGAGGCCAGGGGTGTATGCGGCGCCGATCCGATGGGGAACTTTTTTGGTATTAATTTCTAATGCCTTCAGGGACATGATTGTGAAGAGAAAAAAACTTTACCTTTTTTTTCTGAAAATCGACCTTTTTCGAGCTAATTTCCCCGGACTATAGCACAATTCAGCACAACTTTCATTTTTTGGAAAATTCAAGATGGTGGTGCCAACTTGTTGGACATGTAATTGAGAGGCTGGGTTCTATAACCGCCTGTGTGATTTTGAAGTTTGTAAACGCTAACCCCTAAATTTGTTCCTTTTCGTAAAAACATAATGGTATAAATTTTATTTTAACTTCGAAAAATTGTTTAAAGGTCCCGCTAGGCTGTTTTAGATCTGAAAATTTATTTTCTTAGTTTTAAATTAAAAAAAAATACAAAACTACGACTAAAAAGTTCTTTCATCCCTGAAAATTATTTGTGTTCATGGAGAAATTAGCCATAAATTTTATGAAATATGTAAAAAAGATTTAAGATATTATCAGACTTTTCATTACAATTAATAGTCTCAAACGGCCCCCAAAAAGTTTGTTTGTTGTTTCCCTACATAAAAAATTACTATAGTACTTTAAAATGTATTATACCTGTCACTTTATATCTAGTCTTATTTTCAGCAATTAAAAATTCAATATGAAATCGATAACCGAACCTTATACAAACTCAGAATTGTACCGCAATTGAACTCATTCAACTATCTCATATCTTTTTTATACATATTTAAAATTTTTTTTTAAATAAAATTTAGGACCTATTCCTCAATAAATAATAAATACTTTTTCTATAATTCGCGAAAAAGTGCCAGTTTTTCCACCTGTTTTTGGTGTAAAAAGTTACCGATTTTTGCTCGATGACGTGGCGCATGCGCAGTGCCGACCTTTCCGGGCAACAGTGACAAAAGTGGACAGATGCAGTGGAAAAAGTAAATGGACAGTGATAAAAGTGAGGCACAGTGGAAAAGTAAATGTTATTTCGGGTGGGTTCGTGCTGCCTCGGGTGGACTCGTGCATCGTGCGCAGCCAACTTCATTCTATTTTCCGACTGTCGTCCCTAACCTAAAAGCAATTTCCTGAAAAGTCTCGAGTTGTGTATTTTGTATGTACTTTTGTCACTTGGCAAAAGCAAAAAAAACACCGTCAGTTTCTCCGAAAATACTGTGCTTGGTTTTTTTTCACGAAAAATCGGAAGTTTTGAAGCCCTCAACTTTATGGGCCAACTATTCAATTGTGAGAACCAGCTTATTATTACTGCCATATTATTGCCATGGTTTTGATAATTGCCATTTTCATTGTTGCGTCAATCGACAAAAAATCGCCTTCTTTTTACACAAAAAACAGGTAAACAAAAACTAGCACTTTTTAACAAATTATAGAAAAAGTATCGTGTCCCACACATTGAAAAAGCGACGATTTAAAACTCGTGTGATAGCCACCCTCGCTCCGCTCGGGTAGCTAACTTCACACTCGTTTTAAATCTCTCGCTTTTTCAACTTGTAGCACAATATACTATTATAGGGATGAAAAAAATGGTTAGCTTTAAAGATGTACATTTTTAAATTGAAAACTAAGTACATTCATTTTCAGACCTAAAACTATAGTAGAATCTCTGAAAAAATAAAATTCATGGCAGTCTTTTTTAGCAAAATGAAGACATTCACGGCGTAACGCTTGCAAAATTCAAAAACAAACATTTTCTTGGGCGCCCTACTGGACACTTTTCAAATCGACATCCAATTTCGTAAAAAAAGTTCATAATTATTATCTTCTTAATAATTTTGTAAATAATATTATCAATCTTTTATTAAAATTGCAAAAAAAAATTATGCATTTTTTTCAGTGAAACTTTCTGTTATGTTTAAAAAAACGCATCGAGATAAGCAGACCTTGGGAAATAACAAGTTGAATTTTTAACCAAGAAATATGAGTTTTCAACGAAAAATGGAATAGCTAGCTTTTTATTTAAAAAAATTAATTCTCAACCAAAAAAAAAACAAATAATTTTCAATAAAATAGTTGAATCCTTAACAAAGAAGATTAATTTCCTACCATAAAATTCGAATTTTCAACAACATTTTTAACTAAAGAGATGAATCTTCAACCAAAGGAATTAACTTTTAACAAATTCGTTTGACTTTTACCCAAGTAGTTTAATTTTCAACCAAAAAAGATTAATTCTGAACGAAAAATGTAAAAGTTGATATTTCAACCAAAATAGATTTTAATTTTAAGTCAGAAACAGATGATTGATAATGTACAAGACGATATCCAATTTCGTAACAAAATTCATATTATCTTTTTAATAATTTTGTAAATAATATTATTAATCTTTTATTAAAATTGCAAAAAAAATTCTACATTTTTTTCATTGAAACTTTCTGTTATGTTTAAATAAGCAGATAGAGATAAGAAGGCCTTGGAAAATAAGAAGGAATTTATTATATGCAACGAAAAATGAATAGATTAAAGGTTTGATTAATCTTATATTTTAATAGATATCATTTAATTGTTTTAATTATGTGGCAGTGTCTATAAGTACCGAAAAAATTGAACTATTCGTATCGAAATTTCGGTATACTTACCTTAATAAATTTGAATAATTGTTGGAAATATTGTAATACTAAAAAATAAAACGTTCTTCAATTAATATTAAAATTATAACATGCTAAGCAAATATTGTTTCATTAATAAATTATAAATGTTTATAAACACTTGTTTTGATGTTAATTGGCAAGGGAGACGTGGAAAAGGTGAAGGGTGAGTTGGTTCACACCCTACCTCTTTTTCAGGTTAAAAATTATCAATAATTGCTACTTTTTTTTTAGCAAAATACTACAATTTGTTGGACTCTCTCGACTGATATTTTACTTTTGGCCCAGAAAGAAGATTGTCCAAAAGGCTTCACCAATCACTATTTTCACTTTTGAAAAAAATAATTGATTAGTAATGCATTAATTAACCTAATGAAATTTTTTACCATGACTTGTAAGAAAAGGAATAAGAATCACAGAGAGGTAGAATTTTTTCAAACACCACATCTTGAGTCAGAAACACTACTATCTAAGATTATAACTGATCGTCAATAACACAATATCTAAAATAATCCAAATTATCGATAAAAGTGTACACCTGTGCGGCTATCAAGTGATAGCTAATTAAATGAGTATCGTATTTTTCATTGTCTCATTTTTTTAAATCGATCTCAAATCTTTAATATTTGTCTGATAATAAATTTAATTTATTCATAATTGCGTATTATTTTCACAGGAAGTTCATCTGGCGATTCGAAACAAATGTTTAAATAATCATCAATATGCCAAGTAAGATAATGTTTTTCTATATAAAGATTGAGTAATTCTTAAATAAAGGTCGAATAGAAAAAAGTCACTTAAAAATGAAGAATATTAGACGACGTAGATGAGTTAAGGAAAAATACATGCAAACGTTATTCTATAAACAGAACAAGATAATGTTTTGTGTCAAATCGTAAAACAAAGTTGCTTCAGATATAAGAGATTCATTTCGCATTATCAACTTGCGTCAGTTCAATGCCAAGAATTCCAGAAGAAACTATTTCCATATTTACGTGTCCAATGTTCAACAACAAAAATTGTATACACAGTATTCAATTTATTGGTAAATATTTTTAAAAATTTGCGAAATTATAAGATTTTATGGTCTTTGCGATTAGAATATCGAAATTTGGAATTCTTGCATGGTGATTTGCAGGCTTCCAGATTTCTCAACAAGATAGAACATTGTCTGTTCAACTCCTTAGATAGAACCTTTCAACATGCATGTACCGAGATAGAAATTTGCCATTGGGATTGGAATTATAGGGAAATTAATTCTTTTAAATGAAATTAATTTAGGTATCATGTTGAATTACATCTTAAACACTTTAAATTTATAAGACTTATAATTTATAAGTTAAGTTTTGAAGCTAAAAATTTAAATTTCAACCAAGAAAGATGAATTTTAAACCAAATGCTTGATACTTATACGAAAAAAATGGTCGAATTTTTAAACAAAGTTCTTTTCAACGAAATAGTTAAAGTATCTGCCTAAATAATTATATTATTAAACTATAAAGACGAATTTTTGAGAAGGAAGCTGATTTTTCTACTCCAAAAGTTGAATTAAAAAAAAAATTATTTTCAAATAATTATTTGAATTGATTTAAGGCCATGTGACGAGTGAGTCACGTGACCGGATTCCTGCCTTACCGACACTTTTTTTATTTCCTAACTTATTTTCACACGAATAGCCACATCGAGTTGAAAATTATTTACAAACAAAACTTTTTTCATAATTATACAAATTCAGGACGAGACTCACCTTTCTTAGTGCTTCTTATTTAGTATCCCAAATTTTCAACTCGATGTGGCGCTTCGTGTGAAAATAAGTTAGGAAATAAAAAAAGTGCCGGTAAGGTATGAATCTGGTCACGTGACCCACTCATCACATGGCCTTAACCAAATAAATTAATTTTAATCCAAAAAGATGAATTTTCAAACCAAAAGGAAGAATTGTCCATCCATAAAGACGAATTTTAAGCAAGACAGTTAAATTTTTGACCAAAAATGATGACCGTTCAACAAACTGGTTGAATTTTCAACAAAATAATTACATTTTTTTAAATAGCTGCATTTTCAAGCTACAAAGATGAATCATTAACCAAGAACTTGAATTTTCTACCAAAAGACACATTTTCAATCAAATAAATGAATTTTAAACTAAAAAAGATCAATTTTCAACCAAAAGTGGAATAGTTACCTTTTCAGTTAAAAAAATTAATTGAAAAAAAAAATAATTTTCAACAAAATAGTTGAATCCTCAACCAAAACAGATTCATTTTAAAGCAAGCCGTTGCATTTCTAATGAAAAAGATGAAATTTCAACCAAGAAGATAAATTTTCTACCAAAAAAGACAAATTGTCCACAACATTTTTAACCAAAGAGATGAATCTGCAAGCCAAAAAATTAATTTAAAAAAAATAAGAATTTTCAACCAAATACTGGAATTTTTGACTAAAAAAGATTAATTTTCTACAAAAAATGCAATATCTGGCTTTTTATTTAAAAAAAAAAAATGTTCAACAAAACAGATGAATCCTTAACCAAGAAGATTAATTTTCTATAATGAAAGACGAATTTTCAACAAAACTTAAAATTAAAAAGCTGGATCTTCAATCAAAAAAATTATCTTTTAAGAAAGTAGTTTAACTTTTACCCAAGTAGTTGAATTTTCAACAAAAAAAGATGATTTCTCAACAAAAAAATGTAATAGTTGATATTTCAGTCAGAACAGATTTCAATTTTAACTGAAATAGTTAAATTTTCAGTGAAAAAAATTAATTTTCAACAAAAAAAGACGAATCTACAACAAAATAATCAATTTTCAACCAAAGTGATGAAGTTTTAACTGAAATGATCAATCGTGAATTGGAATAGTTGAAGTTTTAGTTGAAAAAATTAATTTTCAACAAAAAAAAGAATGTTTAACAGCATATTTAATTTTTTAACCAAAGAGATGAATTTTCAAATAAAGTGATGAATCTTCAACAAAAAAGTGAATCTTTAATAAATTAGTTCAACTTTCAACTAAATTCTCAACAAAAAAAGTTAATTTTCTACCGAAATAGTTTAATTTTTAACCCAAAAAGACGAATTTCCAACAAAACAGTCTGTTTTTAGCTTCTAAAGAAAAAAGTTTAATTTTCATAAAAATAATTAAATAGTCAGCCCAATAGTAGAATTTTTAACGAAAAGAGATGAATTCTGAATTAAGGATAAAAAATTATAGTTTTCAACTAAAAAGAATACATTTTAACTATAAATGGTTAGTCTTATTAGGTTCCATTAAGTTCGCATTTAATGATTTAAGGCAAAGAACGAAGAAAAAAGGCGGAAAAAAGGAGATCTTCTTTTGGCGAACAACTTTTGTATGTTCATTTTTTCGGTATCTTGCGTCGTTTTTCCAAAAATTTTATTTTTTTTCAATGTTATTTTTTATGATTAAAACAGAAACGACACGTCCTATAAAAGAATTATTTACAACAAAGTTGTATATCTTTTTTGAGTGAACAACTTTTGTCTACTTTTTTCGTATCATATGTGGTTTTTTTCATTATGATGAGAATATAAAAATTTCCAATTGTAAAGCTTCAATGAGAATTTATTTAATTTCTAATGTTCACAGTGAAATTAGTACCATTTTTTACGTTTTGATTTTTAAGCTTGAGAGTCTCAATGTGAAACTGAGTGACGAACTAGTGAGAAAAACGGAAAAAGTCGTTTAGCTGCATTTTTCTTCAAAAACTCGAATTTTTTCAAATAGAAAAAGTCGCACAATCCTAGCCCCGTACTATTTTTCAAGTATTGCATGCTGTTTTCATTACAAAAATAATTTTTTATTTTTGAAAAGACTTTTGATTGGAATGAAAACTATGGTAGTTTTGAAGATGAAAACCTTGAAAACTGTAATTTTCCCTTCGTGTTTGATTAGAATATTTCCAAAACGTGATTTTGTGTAAATATTGTGCCTGGATTCACAACTGCTGATTTGAACAGTACAAAATAAAGCACACATATATTATCATTTGAATGTTATTTATTATTTTTTTATTTATTTCACAATAATTTTTCTTGGCAGTTATGGTAGAGAGTATATATAAACAAATTTCTTTTAGATAAATAAAGAATCTTCCTTTTTACCTATTTTTCTTTTTGCATAGTTTGAATGGAAACATGAATTTTTTATTCTTAATAAAATGTTTCACAATTGAATCAAAAACTATGCATCTTATAAAAAGATAGTCTTACTCAAATTTGTAGATCTTTTTGAGATGAACAATTTCGTTAGTTAGCATTTTTTGTGTTTCGCATAGTTTTGCTGGAAAATGGAATTACTTATTTTTAATAATATTTTTGTTTTTCACATTTTTCACGATTAAAACGGAAAATATGCGTCCTATGAAAAAAATGGTCTCGAAAAAATATGTATATCTTTTTAATGTGAAAAATTCTGCTTCTTAAAATTTTTTAATAAATATCTCGTACAGTTTTGTTGGAAAATGAAATTTTTTATTTTTTCAAAAGCAGTTTCGATGGATAAAACCAGAATCGTTGGTCAAAAATGGTTGGCTAACAAATTCTTACTTTATTTTTAGACCCTAAAAGAGTACCCTAAAAAAAGGCAATCCAATCAGCTAATTCCTTCGAAAGATATAGTATTCACAGACAACGACGAGAATGACAGACACCGAAGTACGGGTAAAAACAATTTTTTTCTCATTCTCTGAAATCTAAATCACCATTTATTAATAAGACGTAAATCTACTTCCGAGAAGACTTGTTGCTGATTTAAACCCAAGAAAATTTGATTAGAAACAGTCATCCATTTTCGATTAAATGAATGTGTCAGCTGACAATCTCCAAGTGACACTGACCACAAATTGGAACAGGCAGGCTGAGGATTGCGATAAAAAATGTAATCTTCAGTTTAAATAAAAAAAATTTACTCTCGAGATATTGAGTTTCTGAATGAAGGTAAAAAAGTTCTGATCTATCAAAGTGAACAAAGTCCGAATAAATCGTCCAAGAATTTTGAGGTTACACTTTCATCGCCGGTTTTGCAAATCGGTTTTCACTAGCGAATGAAAATCGAATTTTCAATTTTTCACAAGAATAAAGACTTGTTCCCGATATATGAGGAAGTTAAATAAGAATAAGAAATGTTTGATACAGACAAATTATTCTGTTCCGAGAAAATAAAAATTTAGTGTTACGGAATCGCACTCAGATCGATGTTTATTCGATAAATGGACTAGTATAAAAAGAAGAAATTATTTTTTTTTCAATGAACGATAATTTCAAAAAATATCGCAAAGTGAAGAAGAAACATTATTACTACGCTGAAATACTATGCTAATATTCGTATTAAAATTAAAATTACATTTTTTTATTATTTTATTGAATAATGAGAATTCGAACAAACGTTTTTATTACAACGTGTATTTAATTTTGTAAGCATTTTTTAAGCAATAAACTCATTTTCAAAACATTGTGAAAAAAGTGTGAAAAATCCTTTTTATTTTCTAAGCTACCTCACAATAAAAATCTACAATTCTTTCTTTAGACATGCTTCCCCATCTCGCATTATTATGCTAAAAATAAGAATTTTCGATTTTTTCATATAATTTTTTATGGACAAAACGCGATTAGAAATATAAGAAATATGTAAAGCTAAATTTAAGCTATTTTTGAAAGCTACAAGTCTTCTTTTAAAGTTTTTTTTACGTATCTCGCGTATTTTGCGTTAATATTGGTATTTTCTATTTTTGAATAGCAATTTCGATAAATAAATTAAAAACGACGAGCTATGTCGAAAAAGATAAAACGAAATTTTAGAGGACTCTTTGTTTCGCGTTGTTTGACTCAAAATTTAAATTTTCAATTTTTTCCCCGTATTATTTTCATTAAATAACACGAAAATGAGAAATCCTATGAAAAAATGGTAAAAAAAATTAGAAGAACTTTTTAAAAGCTGCAATTCCTCCTTAAAACTTTTTTCCGTATTTCACGTCGATTGGCTCAAAATTTAAATTGCTTTATTCCTTTCATAGTATATATAGTATATACCATTAAACCATTTCCCTTTCAGGGTAGGCGTGACACTACCCGATTCGGGTAGTGTTTCTAGGTTTTTCTTGAAGTTATAAATAACTACAAGTGTGGGCTCACCACACCCACGATGTGCCAACAGCACTCATGTCAGTATTCTTGAATGGTCACCCATCCAAGTACTAACCGCGTCCAACGCTGCTTAACTTCAGTGATCTGACGAGAACTGGGGTTTTCAGCGTGGTATGGCCGTTGGCCATATATTTTGGCCATAGTATTTTCGGTAAATGAAACCGAAATTACAAGTCCTATCAAAAAATGGTTAAGAGAAAATATGTAGAGCTTTTTAAAACCTTTAAATCCATCTTGAAACTTTTTTCCGTATTTGACGTCGTTTGGCTCAAAATTCGAATTTTCGACTTATTCATAGTATTTTCGATGCATTGAACTAAAAAGACTAGTCTTTTTGAAAAAATGGTTAGAAGAAAAATGGTAGATATTTTGAAAAGTTACCATTCTTCTCTTAAGCTTCTCACGTGTCTGTCGTAGTTTGGCGTTGAATTGGAATATTCTATTTTTGTCTAGCAACTCTTTCTTTCTATTAGGACCAACAAAAAGTGTGCTAACGTTGGATTTGATCCGTTCATCATCGCGAAAACTTGATTTTTGGCTTTTTGAAGATTCCAATACACTCGAAATCCCATTTAAGTACGGTTTCGAGCCTGGTCCTAAATCGCCTTCACTTAAATCGAACAAAAAATTCGCTCGCTCTGAACGTAAACATTCAGGCCCGTGTAAACCATTTCTGTTGGACTTGGACGCATGTTAACAGTTTACGCAACCTGACGCTAGTAACGCGCTGAGGGTACTGCCCACTCTGTCGCTACGCTGCTATTTGTCACGCGTGACTGAGCACCGCCTTTCGTGCGGTCCGGCGGTCCCCAAATCGCCAAAATGCCGAGGACTAAAATTCTGGGAACGACTTAAATTGGGTTGAATAATGTCACAGTTTGGTGCAGCTGTAACAAGCATGCAACATCTGCTCGAATGTGACAGCAGTAACAGGCCGCACCAGTGAAAATAAATGGAGAAAGCGCGCTATCCCAACCTACACAGTGTCCCAACCTGTAAGACACTCCCCTACTCTTTTCAAAACATTCATTTCTTTTAAATTCATGATTTTAGTTAAAACTTCATCGCTTTTGTTGAAAATGTAAATATTTCATTGAAAATTGTTTTCTTTTGTTGAGATTTAATTTTCTTAACTAAGAACGTAACTATTTTATTTTTGGTTGAAAATTTTTATTTTCCGTTGAAAATTGATCTTTTATAGTTGAAAATTCATGTGTGTTGTTAAAAATTCGTCTTTTTTGGTAGAAAAGCTAATCTTCTCTGTTAAAAATTCATCCTTTTTGATTAGAAATGTAATAATAAAAAATAAATTATTTTTATGACAATTGAACTATTTGGTAGAAAATTAATTTTTTTGTTAAAAAATAATATTTTTTTAGGGTTGAAAATTCGACCGTTTTGTAGATAATTCATCCTTTTGGCTTTAAAATTCAACAATTTTGTAAAAAATGGTTGTATATTGTTGAAAACTCGTGTTTTTTGTATAAAATTAATCTTCTTGCTGGAAAATTCATCTTTTTGGTTGAAAATTTAAGTATTTCATTTTTAGAAAATTAATTTTCATGTTAAAAAATCATCTTTTGGATTGAAGTCTTTTGCTGAAAATTCATTTTTTTAAGATTCATCATTTTAGTTTAAAATTCATCTTTGTTGAAAATGTAACTATTTTGTTTAAAATTAGTTTTTTTTTAAATGAGAATTAATTTTTGGGACTAACAATCTTTTTTGGTCGAAAATTAATATTCTCGGTTGAAAATTCATTCTTTTGGTTAAAAATGCACATATTTGGGTCTTTATTAATCTGGTTTGATTGAAGATTCAACAATTTGGTAAAAAATTAAACTGTTCGGTTGAAAATTAACTTTTTTGATAAAAATTCCAATTTTTAGTTTAAATTTAACTATTTGGTTAAGAATTAAATTATATTTATGAAAATTCAACTATTTAGTTAAAAATTAAATTATAGTTATGAAAATTTAACTTATTGGTAGAAAATTATTTGTTTTTTTAAATCATGTTTTCGGTTTGAAAATTCAACCGTTTTGTAGATAATTCGTCCTTTTGGCTTTAAGATTCAACAATTTTGTTGAAAATTATTCTATTTTGTTGTAAACTCGTGTTTTTCGTATAACATTAATCTTCTTGCTGGAAAATTCATCTTTTTGGTTGAAAATTTAAGTATTTCATTATTAGAAAATTAATTTTCATGGTTAAAAAATGATCTTTTGGATTGAAGCCCTTTGCTGAAAATTCATTTTTTTTAAGATTCATCATTTTAGTTTAAAATTCATCTTTGTTGAAAATGTAACTATTTTGTTTAAAATTAGTTTTTTTTTAATGAGAATTAATTTTTGGAACTAACAATCTTTTTTGGTCGAAAATTAATCTTCTCGGTTGAAAATTCATCCTTTTGGTTAAAAATGCAACTGTTTGGATCTTTATTAACCTGGTTTGATTGAAGATTCAACAATTTGGTAAAAAATTAAACTGTTCGGTTGAAAATTAACTTTTTTGATGAAAATTCCAATTTTTATTTTAAATTTAACTATTTGGTTAAAAATTAAATTATATTCATGAAAATTTAACTATTTAGTTAAAAATTAAATTATAGTTATGAAAATTCAACTTATTGGTAGAAAATTATTTGTTTTTTTAAATCATATTTTCTGTTTGAAAAGTCAACCCTCTTGTAGATAATTCGTCCTTTTGACTTTGAAATTCAACAATTTTGTAAAAAATTATTGTATTTTCTTGAAAACTCGTGTTTTTTGTATAACATTAATCTTCTTGCTGGAAAAATCATCTTTTTGGTTAAAAATTGAACTACTTGGTTAAAATTTCATCTTTTTTAGTTGAAAATTCATATTTTTTAAAGATGCACCTCTTTGCTGTAAATTTAGGCTGTGGCTAGTCGTCCCGAAAAATTGGAGGAGTTGGAAAAGAGGATGGACTAGTCGTCCCGGAAATTCGGGACGACTAGCCAAGCTTATGAAAAATACTTCACTACTCATCCCGAATTTCGGGACGACGAGACACTCCGTTAAATTTAATTTTTTTGTTTAAATTATTTTTTTGCATAAAAATAAATTTCTTTACCTGATAATTTCACAATGCTTTCTTAGCTAGAAATTTATCTTTTATAAGTTGAAAAGTCAACTATTTTCATGAAAATTCGTCTTTTAGGTTAGAATATTAATCTTGTTTGTTGAAAATTCAATATATATTTCGACTTGAAATTTTAGAAATTTAAAGTGGTTTATATTGCATTCAATATGGTATTTACTTTAATTTTATTTGAATAAATTTATTCCTCCATTATTACCCTATTTTCGCGAAAAATCACCCTCTTTCCTATGTTTTGATAGAATTCCGAGCTACGTTACTTTTCGGGGAGGGGAGGGGGAACTACGGTTGTCAACGAGAGAAGGCGGGGGGTCAAAAATATCCTAAAATTGGTACCGTAGTTTATGGACGACCCCTAAATAGACCGCATATACAAATTTCGAGAGAACAATGCTTGCAGACAGAGCACTTACCATTTAAAAGTGTGATACATAATTGCTTATCGAAAAGCAAAGAAGGCACCGCTGTTGACAGTTCGCGGCACGACTTGATCATAAATGACCTAAGAATGATAGTGATGACCTACGATGATCTTCCTTGAAGTCGTAATGCGAACCACTAAAGAACAAGGCGAATGTGGTGGGAATTCTGGAGACTCTGAGCGAAGCTAGCTGTTTCCCTCTATTTTCTCTAAATCGTCGTAACGTCTGCAGAGAGTTAAAATAACGCGTGCATCAATCCGCAACATCGTCATTTCACGATTAGTCGTCTATCATGAAGCAGTTTTGGTCAAATAGCAAGGGTAAGTCATTCACTCAATTTTATCTTCACCTAACAAAAACATGAATACAGTAACAAATTGATAGAAGTAAAAAGTGTAAACCCGATAATTCCAATCATTATACGAATCTTATTATAAAACAATATCTCATCTCCATGAAGAATGATCTCGTCGAGTGAATAACAGAATTGATAACGTTCAAACGAGTTGAATACTTTTAAACAAGAGAAACTGAAAGAAGATTATTGAAAAATCCTTTTGTTTCAGAGGAACTAGTTGCTGCGGAGGAAGGCAAAGCCAATTTGGAACCAGTACCAAAAAATGGTTGTAGGAAGTTTACACAAATTGTCCAATTCATTTTGGTGATTGAAATCGCACTTTTTCTCGGATGGACCTTTTTTTCATTTTATCAAGGCAAATACGTTTCGCCGATGGATGTGAAGGAGGACCAATTAAGAATTAGTGCACTGAAGAATAATTTTAAATTGAATCCAGATAGTCCGAATGATTCAGATGTTATTACATGGCAAGAGAAATCAAGTCAGAACAAGGCATTTGAGCCACCGTCGAGCAGTGAACCTTGGTCGGCAAAAACGCAAAACGTTGTGATCCCTGAGTCATCCACGGAACGTGATTCAGTCTTACTTAACGAAGATTCTGTTTTTCATCCTCAATCATCTTCACCTGATGTAACCACACCATCAGAAATACAGGAATCTACTGAATACATTACAGAAACTACAGAAAGTTTCGAGGAACCGGTGAAAATTCACGAAGCGGAGAAACTGTATATGCTTCCTGCACAAGCGCATATTGAAAACCTAAAAGATCAGGAGAATTTGGTTACAGAATCTGAAATTGGAATACCGATTGTTACAGAAGCACCCAGACAAATGGTAGAAGATATAGCAGAAACAAGTTCAGAGATTCCTCACATGCCAATTTTGGTAGCAGACATGGATGGTAGTTCCAGCGGGGCTGAAGAGTTTCAAAAGGAACTAGAGCAAGAAATTCAAAAGGTCTTGGAGAACTCACAAAAAGATGAAGATTTTTCCCTACCAAGTTTCATTCAAATTTTGCACGATCTGGACAGAGCTGAGGCTAAAGCTGCAGAAAATATACCCACTGGAGAGATTGTACCATCATATGTAAAGAAGTATCATTTCCAATTTTCGATGGGACCAGAAACTGGCATTCAAGAAAGTGTTGATAATGAAAAGTCGCAAGAAGTTTCGAACCAGATTCCATTCTTTATACACGTTTTTTTTAATGTGAGTGATAGTGATGTTTCTTCAGCTGAGAAAGCTGATAGTTTCTTAGAAGGTGAAGAAAGTGTCTCAGATCCAGCATCTCCCTTCGTAGATCCTGGATTTTCCATTCAGCCAAGAGTTGAAGACAGCCCTTTGGATGATGAAACGCTGAAGTGGTGGGTTAACATTCCGGAATTTCAGCGGACGAAAGTTGGGAGTTTCAGTGATGAAGAATCTCAACCAGAAAGTATGATTCTGACAAGAGCACCTGAAAATGAAGGATTTGGAGAGCAAAGTTTGTTTGACTTATTTTTTAATCAACCAGATTCCCCAAGTGTAATCCCCGAATCGAATGAAAATGAATATAAACCAAATGAAGTACTAGACGTTCAGCCAGAAAATTCGGATACTCTTCTCGCAGCCCCAGTTTCACAGACTTTGCCCGATGAAGTAGATCTAGTTGATCAATTTATGAATAAAATTGATGAACAGAGTTCAGTGGAGTCAAATCATGGATTTGTAAAAGAGGTGATTCCAGAAGAAGCATTAGGAAATGAAGCAGAATTAGAAAAACAAATAAGAGATTTCATGAAAGCCCTTGAAAATGTCAAAATTTCAAGTGAAGATCGTGCAATTAATGGTACCAAGATCGAAAGTCATTTGAATCAAGAAGAAAGTATGAAAGTGGAGGAAGAAACAGTTTCTGAAGAAGATCCAGAAAGTCCAGAAACGGACATTGCTTGGAAGAACGAAGAAAACTGGTTTCATTTTCAACCAACCTGGAAAGAAGATACGGATGGACATTTAAACGATTGGTTTAAAAATTCGGAACCCGAGAATTACGAGTATGAAGAATCTTCGAAATTTGATTCAAGAGATTACATGTATGATGATTAGGAAAAAGGATTTTTCTATTTTAGATTAGATCTGGTGACTCTAAAAACATGAAGGATATATAAATTCGTATTTCAATCGAAAATTTTCAAAATTAAATAACTGTAAATTATATATGATTTTTTAAAACTTTTTTATCTCTCAAAGTCTAATTTTTGGGACTGGCGTGTACATTTAAAAAGGAGTCCGAATATTCGAACCAGTTTCCAATTGCATCATATTTGTCAACTAATTTATAAAAGTACTAAATAGTGAAGCCCGCGTCAGATTTAATTGTTGCATAAGAGAATAGAGTGATAATATTTGTGTAACTATAATTTAGTCATAATTCTGTGATAAGAGTAATGTACTTCATGTAAGCTGTACCGATTAAGGAAAGAATGATAGTCAAGGGTGGAAAATAAATTATGTAATAGTAATTAAATCTTATTAAATGCGTGACTTCCTTGAAATTAAACATTGAAATTATGAATTAACAATAGGAATTGTAATTGGAACGTGAAATTATAATTTTAAAATATTTTTTATCTTAAAAGACATTTTCAGCCTTTAACGATTAATGAAAGAAACATGCACAAACCACTGATTGAAGGTTTAATCGCATTACTGCGCATGGACCTTGAACTTTATGTTAATTCTTTACGATTTACTCTGTCGTTTATTCGATAACGTTCCTATGCGTTGAGTAGCAATTACTACTTGTCGTTTAAACTTTACTAAATTGGGTCACTCTAACTCTCCTTAAAATAATGTTATATTGGCTGATGAATTTTAGAATTGAGAAAAATTTTTTCTTTATCAAAAAAGAATTTTAAATGAAATCAGGAGAAATTAAAAAAATATTTTTTTAAAGGGAGATAGTATTTTTATTTTATTGTCACGATCTCTCAAAAATTCTTATATTTAAGACATTTTTGCTTGAAGAAGATAACAAATAAATTCGTGAGAATTCAGAGTAATATTTTTTTAAAGGAGATAGTATTTTTATGTAATTGTCACGATTTTTCAACAATTTATTTATTTAAGAAATTTTTACCTGCAGAAGAATAATATTTATACAATTTCAATATAATTTTCCTCGATAACTCTTGGAAAATAAATTTCAAACATCTGCATTTTCTTTTCCAAGCACAAAGTTTATATTACTTAAAATGTATAATAGAGGTTTATATTTCTGAACATGAGCTAAATTTAAACAGAATTAAAAAATTGGTATTATGAAATGAAAAAAAAAAGTTTTGCCTAGAGGATTTAGAGAAATATTTTTCAGAGAAAATTGTATATCTCTAACGTTAGGATCATGATTGTCATTATCCTTGAATAAAAATGTTATTTTATGAGTACTAAAGTGAGCTTGGTGTATATTTTTATGTCTTGGACGACAGAAATAGATTTTATTGCAAATTTTATTCTGCACACTTCTTCAAAATTTAGCAAAGGGGCTGTTTAAAAACTACATCACACTTT